>LWMJ02000383.1:0-52297 GCA_001693035.2 Taenia asiatica | reverse complement strand
ATTTGGATCTAATAAAGCTTATTGTCAATCAAGCTGATGCCTTGACGAGGCAATATATAGCGCTGACTATTAGTTAGCAATTAAAACTTTTACAGTTTAATTCTAGAACGAAGGTCTGGGCTTGCTACTTCGCGATGACGTGGAGAATTGCGCTTGATAAGTGGCAGCAGTCTATAATAAACTAATGGGCTCTTCCGCCCCCACACCACAACTTTTCATTTTGTTTAAGGTATTGCGTTTTCAATAAGTAGTGAGTGCAGGAAGTGCCGCATAAAACGAAGGACTCTTTTCTCGTCGTCTCTTTGCGCAATGTCATCCTGGAGTCACTTCAGTGATAAGGAATTTCTTCGTAAGTTGGGAGTGAAGAGGAGGGGGAAGAAAGTCTGTATCTTGCAGGCCCTTCGCCATAATCTTGTGCCGGTGGCATCAAACTCACTACTTCAATTTCAGCAACGGGGTCGGACCAAACTTAGCAATCCCGATGCATGCATGAATAATTTGTTTTGCAAAGTTGGTGGACAATCAAGGAATTTAAGGTTAGTTGCATGACTAGATGAGGGCACTACGAGTGATCCATGTATGGTCAATACAGTGTTGCTAGTGGTAATTTGTGTGTGTTGGCGCGAAGGGGCTGAAATGTGTTGGGAGACGATGAATGAGAAGTCAGTGAGTGTACATCATCATGGTCATCCCAGGACTGGATTGCTGAGTCACCACGTACTCCGTGGTTATCAAGTATGAGACGTGTTCACTAAAAGTGAAGGAAATAAATGGTTCACAACAGACCATTATCATTTACTTCTACCATGACGCTGGCAGATCTAACTGTCGGTTGCTATCATGTACCAAATCAGTGGTGGAACGAGGCATAGATTTGAACAGGTAAGTTAGATCCTAAAGTGTATAAGTCGGTGAAAATAGAGGGGATGATTAAAAATGTTAGTGGTAATGTAGTGTGGGGAAAGCGATGGAGAGCGAAACCGTGTGATTGAGTAGAGGTGTCGCTTTGAAATAAAAAGATTGATGAGAATGGTCAATGATGAGCCAGGGTGTTGCACCCAACATGATAGGGATTCGATCACTTTGCATGGATCCCATGGGTGCCAGGTGGTGATTAGGCGTTCGCATAATCAAAGGGGGTGCTTTAAACTTTGCAGATACAATAATATCGAGATCGTCTTAAGTAATTTGAATTTACCAAAGTCAAAACAGTCAAGCTGGGTACCCACTCCATCCGTGGGTGCAAAGCCAGTAAACACTCAATTGATGATCTCGAACTTTTCCTGACATTTATCATGGAAAACTTATTCGTTAAAATGCAAAAAGAATGTCTGCATAGGCGACTGAGCTTACTTCCGATGCACTTGGATTTAAACGTTTGTAGCTTGTCCAGTTGAGTGCTCCTTGCTTTTTATGTGATGTTATTCAGAATATTTTTAGAAGTTTGTGCGCTTAAGAAATGACAACGTGCGACAATCAAAGGACCCTTGCATGACCCAGGTCCCAATGTGGATGGAAGTCACATGTATATACTCGGTTTGGGCGAATTCGCCCATTAGTTACAGTGGTAACTCACATTTTAAAGAAATCAGCTTTGAACGAGAGGACTCCAAACTCAATACTTGACTTATGCAAGAGGGTACGCTGTTGATAACAACAAACCTTAAAATGGTATTGACAGCAAAATAAGGTCTGCTGACTTTATCAGTTAGCATGAATTTTGACGTAATTAATGAAATTGGTTTTTAGAATTGGGATGTGGTGCACCAGGCAGCATGGCGCAAAGTTCATGCCTTGCGTTCTGCATTCAGCTGAACGGTGGTTCAGTAATTCAAAAATTGCACCACACTGGCCATAGGCCGACGTTTAAAAGCGTGCTTGAATCAGGACTTCATTAATGTAGTCTCCCTCTTCACATTTTTAAATACTGAACTCAAATTGGCGCTGGATTTTCAGATTAACTAAGATGCCATACTTTTAAAAGGTAAGAGATGACCAGAGAAACTCTGCTACATTTCGTTATCAAATGATGGACGGCCCACGCTAAGTTAGATCCTAAAGTGTATAAGTCGGTGAAAATAGAGGGGATGATTAAAAATGTTAGTGGTAATGTAGTGTGGGGAAAGCGATGGAGAGCGAAACCGTGTGATTGAGTAGAGGTGTCGCTTTGAAATAAAAAGATTGATGAGAATGGTCAATGATGAGCCAGGGTGTTGCACCCAACATGATAGGGATTCGATCACTTTGCATGGATCCCATGGGTGCCAGGTGGTGATTAGGCGTTCGCATAATCAAAGGGGGTGCTTTAAACTTTGCAGATACAATAATATCGAGATCGTCTTAAGTAATTTGAATTTACCAAAGTCAAAACAGTCAAGCTGGGTACCCACTCCATCCGTGGGTGCAAAGCCAGTAAACACTCAATTGATGATCTCGAACTTTTCCTGACATTTATCATGGAAAACTTATTCGTTAAATATTCCATTTCTAATCCGACGCTTACAAAATATTATTCTTAATTTAATTCAAACAAAGTCAAAATTACAAGTGATTCTTGGCTTACATGCAGAATTGTGCATTTGGATCTAATAAGGCTCATTGTCAATCAAGCTGATGCCTTGACGAGGCAATATATAGCGCTGACTATTAGTTAGCAATTAAAACTTTTACAGTTTAATTCTAGAACGAAGGTCTGGGCTTGCTACTTCGCGATGACGTGGAGAATTGCGCTTGATAAGTGGCAGCAGTCTATAATAAACTAATGGGCTCTTCCGCCCCCACACCACAACTTTTCATTTTGTTTAAGGTATTGCGTTTTCAATAAGTAGTGAGTGCAGGAAGTGCCGCATAAAACGAAGGACTCTTTTCTCGTCGTCTCTTTGCGCAATGTCATCCTGGAGTCACTTCAGTGATAAGGAATTTCTTCGTAAGTTGGGAGTGAAGAGGAGGGGGAAGAAAGTCTGTATCTTGCAGGCCCTTCGCCATAATCTTGTGCCGGTGGCATCAAACTCACTACTTCAATTTCAGCAACGGGGTCGGACCAAACTTAGCAATCCCTATGCATGCATGAATAATTTGTTTTGCAAAGTTGGTGGACAATTAAGGTTTTTTAGGTTAGTTGCATGACTAGATGAGGGCACTACGAGTGATCCATGTATGGTCAATACAGTGTTGCTAGTGGTAATTTGTGTGTGTTGGCGCGAAGGGGCTGAAATGTGTTGGGAGACGATGAATGAGAAGTCAGTGATGTTATCAAATGATGGACGGCCCACGCTATCTGGTATATATAAAGCTGAAGATTTAAAGATATACATTGGTAAATCTAAGTAGACGCCAAAGCGGTGCAGAGTGCAGACAATAAATCTGTTTATTTTGCTAATCGCGGCCGCCTATGCTATTAAACAGTTCACTAAAGACTTTGTAACTGTTCATTTAAGCAGTAGCTATTTCTGCAGTAAAATCGACTCACAAAAAACAAGTTAGGTTCTTGATTTTTCTCTAAGTAAGTATTATGCATATTCTATTCTAGACCACCGCGCTGTCACCTATGCATAGTCCTGTCTGACTGTCGCACTTACAAGGACGGATCGCAAGTCGCCAGTTCTCCTTCTTAAATGAATGGGTTTTATCAGTTAGTTGGCTGACACCTATGCACACAAAATTGTGACGAAGAAGAACAACTACTACTGGTAGTATGGTGCCAATTAATGCATTTCACGCATCTATCAGGAGGTAGTAAATTATGAAAAGAGGCTGATGAGAACGCAAAAGACAAGAATGAAGAGGAGGGAGATCATTATTCCACCTCTGAAGCAGGGCAAGAGTCTAAGCAGCATAGCTGCCAAACTTGCAGTGACAGGCATTATTAATGCCTTAAACAGACTAAAGTAGTCACCGCTGAATAGCATAAAACTGCTCAGCAAGTAGAAGCCAAATTCTTATTCCTGGAATTTGATAAAAACAGAAAATCTCGCGGTTAGGCCTTCTACGCCTCCAAAATTGCGCGATAATCATGTGCAGGACCGCAAAAGGGCGAAGAAATGAGTTAAGGCAAACCATTTTCAGAGTAAAGTGTGCAATTATGAGCTCAGACTTATCTGGCAAAATTGATACCATGCTGATTACTTCGGCACTTTAAACTAGCTAAAATTTCATAACTTCATCGATTCATGTACAAATAATTGAATTGACGAAGAGGGAATGGTTTCTGTTAACCACATTTAAACATTGAGCTACTCCCGATTAAAAACAGGAAATCTTCTTACGTAGGCCATAGTTTTATCCAAAAAACGCAACGCAAATCAAAGGCTGGCCCTATGACGTTTGATTAACATAAAGGAAATAATGAATGCGGCAGCAGTTTCACCTGCTTATGAAATGGGTCTTCAGTTGAAGGCTCTTAGAGGACTTTTGATCTGCTGTTGCATCCCGTATGCCTAAAAAAAGACCCCAAGGAGAAGAGCTGTGCAGGTTGACGTACTGGCATTTAATCCTATAGTAAGTGGTTACAAGCAATAATCAGGAATAATAGCACTCTTTAAGCGTTCAAAGCAAAATAGAGGTGAAGAGCTTGTACACCGCCCGCCAACTCCTCCAACACAACGGCATGCAGAGGCTTCTTCACAAGCGTCGGTGTTAGAACAACCTTGGTTGTGCTTGCTGTTTACCACCACTGCTGCGACCATCCCCACGGCTGCTCACACGCTGACCACCAATACGGCTTTTGCTCAGGCCACCACGTCCACTTCTGCCCACCCCATGGTGCCCACTTCCACGGATAAGAACACGGCCAACTTCCCCACTCCATTTCTTGCCTGTCTCTGCTTTCTCTAGAGCTGACTTGTGTGCCAAGGTGTGCCCACTTATATACCAATCGCCTTGTCTCTAATTGTTTCGTGTGACGCTCATGCTCATTGTACATTTGGATCTATATTCGTGCCTGCCGATCTCTAACAGTGCTTTCGTAATTCCAGCTCTTTCTGGCGATGCTTTAAGTGATGTTTGGCCTGTGAATGGCATGTGACTCACTTAGCTTAGCTTTTTTTACTCAATTATTAGAGTTGGTGAGAACTAAAGCAAACATTTTTATGAATGGGGACTGCCTTTAGCAATGCGAGAACCATGGAACGCAGACTGGTATCGAGCTGTACCGAATCACTAAGCCGGTTCATTTGCGCTTTGGTGGGAACCGCGTTGAAAGGAAAAACCCATCAGCATCAAATGCTTTCTCGGCTGCTGGTGATTTGTCCTACCACCAACTGTGCAGAGATTTGCTAAACATTTTTATGAATGGGGACTGCCTTTAGCAATGCGAGAACCATGGAACGCAGACTGGTATCGAGCTGTACCGAATCACTAAGCCGGTTCATTTGCGCTTTGGTGGGAACCGCGTTGAAAGGAAAAACCCATCAGCATCAAATGCTTTCTCGGCTGCTGGTGATTTGTCCTACCACCAACTGTGCAGAGATTTGCCTTTACAACACTCACTGCATGACGATGTGATGACCTATCCAGTAGTGTGACCATAAGCACAATGATTTTGATTTTCTTTTCGCCCGCATTTTGTGCTGGCTATGCACACGACCTCTCGAACATTTTCCCAATACTGTAATCCTTTATTTCTAATAACGGTACCTACGACATTATTCTCTTCAAAATTGGTGCGAGGCAAGTCATGCTTTGAGATTTTGCCTAAATACGATGTAGTTTCCGTCCAAATTTACCTTTTAAACTAAATGTTAACAATGTAGTCTCCCTAAAAAATCGACAAGATTTAAATTGCTACGTTCTAGTGCGCTATTGCGCAAATGGAAGAAAAATCTGCGTAGGTTTGCAAGCGTTATTCAATTAAAAGAAGCGTCAATTTTTCTCAAGGCGAGATTAAATTTACTAAGTTAGTGCAGTAGCGATAAATATCTGTTGTCGTCTTAACGATGGATGATGCTATTTTGTTTAGCAAATGCTAAGTACTTTGTGCACAAACGTCTTACTTCTATGTAGAGCTTTACTGACTAAACTGCTTTTGGTACTTCATTTATCGGCTGGCAATCTGTTGGACGCAATCAACTTTAATGCTTTTATTGCAGATAATTCCATTGCAGTGATAAGCCATGCAAATATGTCTACTCTCCCTAATTGCATCGAATGCTTTGCTGCAAGTCGCATTTCTTTACTTGATTCACCTACAGCAAACACAAACATTGCTTACTAAATGTATTTGCCTCACAAACAGATTAACATATTGTTCGCTAAGCCACGATACTGCGACAATCATGAAATGAAAACAGGTTTTGTACAGGCAGGTAGTGTCCTTTGCAATGGACGTGTGCGACGAAAGAAGCTACACGAGGAATGGTGACCGATGTGCAGTGTGATCGTAATTAAAAGGCAAACGCCCTCTTGATGTACTCCCAAACGCCATGCGCTACTTTGTTACATTAACCACAGAAATTACCTAGTGTGTCAGAGCATGCGTGATTACCATGGAAAAGAGGTGCGATGAGCACCACAGATGTCGGTAATTACGCCTTCGCTTAGGGGCTACTGCCCGCGCAACAATTTTGTGCAGCAAAAATTTTCCTAGAATCAGCTATTCCGTTTTTGTCTACGCTTCATATACGCGAGCATATCATTGCTCTACCGATTATTATAGATTAGCATTAGGATTTTTACGCTCTTCTACAAAAGAAGCCTAGTTCATCGCATTTTGCAATAGGTATTTTTAAATGCTCTTCTGCTGTTCTAGCTCCATATTGCTTTCTTTGCATACACTTAATAATGATGAGTTTGAAGAGTGGGGCTCATAGCTGTACAATCGGGTTTTTTTAGGGTGGCATAAAAGAGTGAGAAAAGCACCAATCACAATTTTCTCTTCTTTGTATGCTTGTGCTTGAACGCTTTAAAATAATAAGCACATTGCTCGATAACTCGTAAGACACACTCCTAATTTTGATTCCCAAACATTGCCGATGCGAAATTTGTTTTTGATTATCTGAACGTATATCTGGGCAAATCAACACGGTGCTCTCTGGCTAAGATCATGTTGAAGAAACGTAAATTTATTTATCTAGCTATGAATTTCATAAAACCAACAGCTTTGCCCTTAATCGAAGCTTTAACTATGCGTTGCGTCGCGCGTAGATTCCTAAGCATTAATTATTTAGCGCCTCTTTCCACAAGAGCTACATCTTCAAACCGTGACAGCTAAAATCTCTTATCTGAATGCATTTTGCTTTTAGTGTATCATGTGCGTTGCTTTTACTAAGCTCCAAGCTACAGCTCCATCTTTTTCATTTTGACATTCTTAGTTAACCAGAAAAGTCCCTTTTGTGTACAGTTTTGCGTCTCTATGTATGCAATCAACATTATTCGTCTGTTCGCTGTTTCCTTTCTCCATGCTCTTACCGGATTAATTGAGGCAATCATGATGTGTCAGCTGCTAGCGTTAAAATGAATTCCATGTGCGCAATTCGAGACGGGCGGAAGTCTCTTATTCAATGTCAAGTGTGTTACTGCTTCATGCAATTTGTGGAACCTCAACTAACTGTTTAGTATTTTTGATGACATCTGACCTTTTTCAGTTTCGCGGAGAGATGGCAAATAATGTGTTTTAGCTCTTGTGGCAACACCACTCCCGACCTTAAGAGAGACGAACCTAAGTACTGCAAAGTTTGGTTTGCATAGCAATGCAGATCGAACTCCACTTATACCAAAGTCAACTGCATGCTCTAAAAGTGGATGAAATCGCGTAGAGTTGCCAGCGCTTACAAATTCATAGCAGGGCATATCAGAATGAACAGCATGTTAAAAGCATGTAGCAGTTCGGCATGGCTTATGATTGTTGTTTATCAAGATGGAAATGAATTTCATATTTTTCACCACCAGGGCGACCAAGAAGTAGGAATTGCGTATCTTAGGTCCTTAGTGTCTGTGGCGTGCATCCAATTGTCTAGTTACTTCCACACTAGTGTTCGTTAAATGCAAGAATGACCTTCCTACTGATCGCCGTTTAATGGCTGCAATCTTGCAATGCTTATTATCGCCTTGTTCTAACTTAAGATACTACACGCGAGTAGTAAAGCGACATTTGTTTGAACCAAGGCATTGAGAGTCTAAAAACGAGGAATAATATTATTTTTATTGACACTGCATCAGCACTCTTCGAATAGGCATCAGTGCTCAATACTTTTGGTAAACCTGGAAAGAAGTATGCACACAGTGTGGGAACAATATACACATTACGATGTGTAAAGTAAGCGTAAGACAGATTGTGAAATAAATAAGGTCAGTGCAGCAGAGATTTGATGGAGTGGCCGTCAACAGAGATGGAAACAGTGATTCCTGACATTTGCTAATGCAAAATTTATCGACAGAAACCCTTAAGTGACCTGCGCAGTGTGTCACTTTAAGACTAAATGAAGAAGATGTGGGCCTCCTTCAAAGTTGACAGGGAACAAATTTAATTGCGTTTTAGAAGATGCAAAACAGAGAACTTAGACCTGAGAGGGAAAAGGCTGTAGAAATACTAACGAAGTATTTGCCGCATTCAAGCTTTCTATAACATTACTTTACGAACGTGCACATGGACCTGATTCATGAGGAATCGAGGAGGCGGAAGCAAATTATGAAGTCGGCACAAAACCAAATTAGCCAAATTTTCGTCGCAGGGAGAAATCACCATTTGTAATACAATGTTCCCTTTTGTGGAATACAAAAGCAACTGAAATATACGGGGCACTACCACGCATCGAAGTACAGTTCGGATCAAGTCATGCTCACCAAAATCTCACCACAACAGCTGCAAGTTGATGATCCAAAAAAAGTCGAATAATAGACAGTGTATAAAAGAATGATTGAAGCTCCTACTTATTACTACACGCAGCGTCAATTAACGAATTATTTAGTGATCCTTAAAACGATATTCCCTGCAAGGTATTTTAGAAATAAATCAATGGATTAAGTGATAATTATTAATTAATTGCACCTATTGGATTATTCAATACACTGCCATGCAGTAAATGCTATGAAGATCAATGTCCATGCAGTTAACGATAGCACAAATCACCAGCAGCCGTGAAAGCATATGATGCTGATGGGTTATTTCCATTCAACGTGATTCTTACCAAAAAACATAAATAAACCAGATTCAGTGATTCGGCACAGTTAGATGATAGCCCGTGCTCCACGATATGCACACTGGTAAAGGCGGTCTCAATTCACAAAATGTTTGCTTCACTTCTCACCAACTTAAGCACTTAAGTGGAAAGTGCTAATCTGAGCCAGTCACACGCAATTCACAGGCTAGACATCACTTAAAACCTCACCTGAGAGAAATGGAATCACGAGAGCACTGTTAGAGATCGGCAGGCACGAATGTGGAGCCGGAAGTACAATGAGCATGAGCGTCACACGGGACAATTAGAGGCAGGTCGACTAGCATATAAGCGGGCCCAGCTCAGCACACATGTCGATTTTAAAAAAGCAGAGACAGGCGAAGAAATGCACTGTGGAAGTTGGCCATGTTCTTATCCGTGGAAGTGGGCACCGTGGGGTGAGTTCGAGAAGGGGTCACAATGTTGGCAGAAGTGGGCATGGTGGCCTGCGTACAAGCCGCATTAGTGGTCACCGTGTGAGCAGCCATGGGGATGGTCGCAGCAGTGGTGGTAAACAGCGAGCACGATGGAGGATGTGCTAACACCGGCGCTTGTGAAGAAGCCCCCACATGCCGCGGAGATGAAGGAGTTGGCTGAGGGTGTACAAGCTCTTCTCCACCTCTATCCTGCTGTTATTCCTGATTATTGCTTGTAACCACTTAATATATGATTAGATACCAGTACGTCAACTGCACCTCACTTCTAATTAAGATTTTCTTTTTAGGCATGCGGGATGCATTGGCAGATTAGAAGTCCTATGATAGCCATCAACTGAGGACTCATTACACAAACAAGTGAAACTACTGCCGCATGCATTATTTTTTATGTTAATTAAACGTCCAAAGTCCAGCCTTTGATTTGCTTTGCATTTTTTGGGTGAAAACTATGGCCTACATAAGAAGATTTCCTGTTTTTAATTGGGAGTAGCTCAAAGTTTAATGTGGTTAACACAAGCCATTCTCTTTTCGTCAATTTAATGATTTGTACATGAAGCGATGGCAACCATTCCTTGTAAACGAAAAGGAGTGATTGAAATTCAGCAAGTTTAAAATGTCGCAGAAATCAGCATGGCATCAATTTTGCTAGATAAATCTGAACTCACACTGCACACTTTATTCTGAAAATGGGTCACAGTAACTCCTCTCTCCGCCCTATTGCGGTCCTGCATATGAATATCACGCGATTTTGGAAGCGCAGAATGCCTAACCATGAGATTTTTTTGTTTTAATCAAATTTCAGGAATAAGAATTTGGCTTCTATTCGCTTAACAGTGACTGCTTTAGTCTGTTTAAGGTAGTAATCATGCCTGTCGCCACGAGTTTGGCAGCCATATTGCTCTGACTATTGCCTTGCTTCAGAAGTGGAATAATGACCTCCCTCCTCTTCGTCCTTGCCTTTTGCCCGCTCATCAGCCTAATTTTCATAATTTACTACCTCCTGATGGATGCGTGAAATGCATTAATTGGCATCATGCTACTGGTAATAGTTGTCCTTCTTTGTCGCATTTTCATATGCATAGGTGTCAGCCAACTAACTGGTAAAAATCATTCATTTAAGCAGGAGAACTGGCGACTTCCGGTCCGCCCTTGTAAGCGCGACAGGCAGACAGGACTATGTGCGACAGGCAGACAGGACTATGAATGGGTGACAGTGCGGTAGTCTAGAATGAAATATGCACAATAGCTACTTAAAGGAAAAATCAACAATCTGGCTTGTTTCTTGTAAGCCGATTTTACTGCAGCAATAACTACTGCTTAAATGAACACTTACAAAGTCTTTAGTGAGCTGTTGATGAGCATAGACGGCTGTGATTAGCAAAATAAACAGATTTGTTGTTTGTGTTCTGGTGAGCAGTAACCCTTTTCTTGTTGTGTTTGGAAAGAAAAATAGTGTTTAACTCATCCTATTAGTCACATTATCAAACTGGCACTTTTAAATTAAACTTATCATTTTCTAGAAAACACCTCGTATTTACTGTTTACGCTACAAATGCCCACTGATTTTCAATTTTACTTTGCAATCAGGTCTTTTTGAATTTAAGACTTTTAACTCAAGACCCAGTTAACTCTAATTTTGCTTTTTCACAGTTTGCTTTTTATTAACTGCATTCGCCTTGCCATAGCGTCTTATAGTGCGGCATTCGGATACTCTCAGATTCGTCCTTGTCCTCACATTTAGAGCCATCAGTTCTTCATCATAAGGCAACAAAGGACAGAACAAACTGCTTTTTAAACAAATCCAACGAATAAATGCAGCGCAATGCATTTATTTTAGAATTAATTTGCTCAAACTAACCGCTATCAGGTCAAAAAAGTAAGCAACGCAAATGTGTAGAATTTAGGATGCAGGTATTATATCCGGTGCCTACCACACTTCACTTTCGTTTTGACAAACACTTTGCGCGAGTCCAGTCTCATGGAAAGGCATTTTAAGTTATTTCTAATTTAAAAATCCTATCAGAATGTACGTCATGTAATTTCACTTGCTCTTAAAGCCCTATATTAACACCTAGATGTACGTTTCACTGCTCTGTCAACAAGGCGGTTGAAAGGCCAGTAAACTAAAGTAACCTTTGGCAAATATAAGACATAAAGGACTCCAGGTACACTAGAGGATGCTACTAAAGGGATCCAACAAACCAACCCCCACATAATTGCTCAATGGTAACACTAACCATCACAGCTACCTATATGTAGCGCTTACTGGCACGAATGAAAAAAGATACTATGGGTTTGCTCTAGCTGCATTTTAGCCTTCCCGCCTTCTTGGCATACATGCTTGCAAAAAGAGGTTGCAAAAATCTCATCTTTCCCCTAGCACGGCTCACCCTTTCAAACTCACCCACCCAACTACCTACTAGTCACACATTCTCTACCCTCTAAAGCCGTTCTTAAGGTTATGCAGTAGCATTTTACCCTTCAACAAATCACGACACACTTAACAGTGAAATGGAGAAACAAATCGGGAATGCGCTTTAAAATGCACTCATTACCTGTGCTAGCAAACTGCGATCCAACAAAATAAAAACACTCCAACTTCTGCTGAGGCGAATTGTGCCGTAGCCGTCACCTAATCATGCAAATGAGCCACGTCTACGCAGTTCTCTTAGCTCTTTTCCTCCCCAAAGACAATAAGACACATCATACTAGGGCAGAATACATAGAAGTGCATTTACCATACCAGCGACACACTCCACAAACGTACAACGACAAGACAAATAAGTCGCCTCATCATCGGAATCCGTCATTCAACAAACCATCAACGCATTACACAGTCCACTTCGTCATGTCCAGCACCATCCTCTGTGCTCGCCTCGGTAAGACTACTGTGTCGTCAGTCGCCTCATCCTCATGGTTTGAGCTAGTTCTCTATGAGATGGGACAATGTGTTAGCCATCACGCGTTTCCATGACCAGTGGAGGAAATGCTGGCCTGTAAGCGAAGAGTCAAACTCCTGCCAACGATGCGACAACGCAACAAATATGGTGACAGAATAATTAAGCTTTGACATAGCTTCCAGTTTGACATCTACTGGCACATCACAAGCGTACAAAGACACGCCTAGCCACTTGTTTCTGGCGGTGGAAATCCACTCACTGCCGTCAACTGGCAGATGACCGCTAAACAACACACGCACACACACGAGAGACCTAAAATCACACAATTTTTGCGACATAAGCCGTGTAGGTAAGAATCTGCAGAGGCAAGTGAAGCATAAAATCATTGACCACCTTTCATTTCTCATACAAGTTAATCACACTTAGGCAATAAGTCATCCCACTCACTACAGCGCTCACATGGACGCCATTGAAATCGCCGCTTGGTACAAGTTACGCAAGCGTAGATATGCGTCGATAACTTGCATCTTAAGCCTCAAATATTAGCCAAGCGATTATCGAAAGTGGTGACGAATCGAACAGAGAATCATGCTTGCATATCAAAGACTCGTAGCATAACCACACTTCCAACTACCCAGCATCCACTACATATCGGCTCCATCTCATACCGTAGTGCTCAAGGCGACTAAACCTAAGCATCTTAGATTGAATAAAGACCAAGAATAGCTAATGAAGGCAAAAAGTTAAAAAAATATAATTCAGCTTACACAACTCTCTTGTTTCGGTCTTGCGTGGCGCTCACACACCACACTCAGTCGTCCATGAACCCACCAAGCAAAAGAACGCGTTGCTTATTTCCAGGAGGAGTGGTTAATCTACATCAAGCAAAGGAACTTTCAGCAGAGTCTGTAGTGCAAATAATAATCGCAATATCGCAGCTGTCCACGACGACGCCGAGTTCAAAGGCGCTCAATGCAGTCTCGGTGGCTTCCCATGGGTCGGCTTCAACACCCACATTCCCCCTTATCATTGTCACCGTCGACAACGACAGATAGTGCTCGCGGCCTGATGAGTCTTGGATACTGTTGAAAAGCGCCTCATAAACAGCACTGAAGGCGGTGGCGGCGAGAAAACGAATGTCAGTCAGTAACACTGCTCACCACCAACGTCCATCACTCTTGAGAGGCTGATTAAATTACCAAGTCAACATAAAAATACTCTGCTGGCAATTCACACGTGCGATTTGCGAATTTCGAAGGTGAAATTGACACCTGGTGCTGTTCACTGATCACTTGATGCGCATCACAAAAGATCTCAAAAGAGGAAATCAATCTCACAGTACTTTGGGCCTTCAACGACTTTAGCACCAAGTAAAGCCAAATGCCTGGTAGGTTTTCCACAATTTGACAGCAAATGAGGTCCCATTCACCATGAAACCCTCCTTCACAAGCCAACTCACCACATAACAAGCCAATAGAACAGTTTAGATCAATTCCTTCCACAATTGTTTGGCGTAACGAGCAAACGTAAGTGCTGTCTTTAGACAACGAAAACTTATCCAACTTTTCTTTGTGAATCTCATCCAATAAAAAGACTTTGCACACATAGATGTGCATTTCGGAACATGTGTATGCACGTAAATGGCTACCAATTTGCAAAATACCACCAAATGCACCTGTGCATACAATGATAAATAAATAAATATTGCAATGAGGAACATACACCTCGGGTCGCAAACGTAGACAACATTGTTTCAACAAAAGAAACTAGACTGCACCTAATAATTGTATTAAGTCTTCTCAGTTTCTCCCTTTCAGCAGTGACACAATCACCACCTCAGCTCACCATCCTTTCCCAATGGAAACAGTAAGCTTTCCTGTCTTGTCAACTCTAGTCTCACATTCCTCTCGGCACTTTTGCTTGCGTCCTTGTAAGTATCCAATTCTTGTGCCAAACGAGGTGAATTCTTTTGTAGCACCATTGAACACGTCAGTATCGCCCACGACATGATCTACATCGCTGAACCAGGGAGACGCCTGCCCAGGTGACTCGAGGATCTCGCACTGTCTACCATTCCACAGGTTTTTCAAACATAGGTCCGCTGCCATTGTGAGCTAGTGTCTCCTCAAGTTCGGTGGAAACTTGGACTTTTAGAACTCACAAATGAAGACTCGCAACTTAGTGCACACTCTCGCTACAGCATGTTTGAGGTGGCCTTACTGCACTTTAAATTGTGAAGTACTATGCTACTTGCGACGAGTGATAGCATCATGTTGAGATTTACGGCTCACCTAGCCAGTAGGCGCATGGAATCTTCAGATGAATGGGAGGACACCAGTCAGCCCATTGCAACTTCAAACATAGGTCCGCTGCCATTGTGAGCTAGTGTCTCCTCAAGTTCGGTGGAAACTTGGACTTTTAGAACTCACAAATGAAGACTCGCAACTTAGTGCACACTCTCGCTACAGCATGTTTGAGGTGGCCTTACTGCACCTTAAATTGTGAAGTACTATGCTACTTGCGACGAGTGATAGCATCATGTTGAGATTTACGGCTCACCTAGCCAGTAGGCGCATGGAATCTTCAGATGAATGGGAGGACACCAGTCAGCCCATTGCAACTATCTGCAGCAATGCGAGAGTCTTGCTAGGCTTTATTCGCACCTTGAGGAGTGTGGTTGCAGTGGACACTTTGACTGGCACCTAAATGTCTACATCTTGGTGTCTGCGTGAGATGTGGGATGTAAGAAGGGTAGGTTAAGTATGTAGAAGGCCACTCATGACGGAAACCCATGTTGGTGTGGGTGGGTAAGCTCATAAAATTGTGACCGGGAGGAATAGTGTGGACCAAAATGGGTTGTCGTTTCAAGCCTATTTAACGTCTAGACCGCATACACTCGGTCGTAACGAGAGAATTTTTGATGCAGTTTGTCTAGTGTTGCTTGCATTTTGATGCATACTGCGGCGTACGTTGATAAGAATCTGGTAATTTAGGCCATCTCATTTGTTTTTTCTCTCCTACTAGCATCTCTGTCCATGCCTGACTATCTGTTGCAAATCGTTATTCAATACTAGATAATTTCATCAAGTGGAACTTCAATGAGGAAATTGCAGGAACTCTGATTTCCCTCTATTCGATCATGACCAATCTTGCCTAAGTTGTTTCAAAGGTAAGGAGCAACATAAAACTTTGCACCATCTGTACGTCCAATCACCACTCCCTCCTTGTCATTCCCTACAACTACCTTAAGCGAGTTGCCTCAACTAAAGGCAGTTTGGCAGTCACGTGCTTGAGACTCAAAGGTCACGGTGAGTCACCACAGCTGCCCAGACATCGTTTCGCCCAACCACCTGGATATAATGAGGTCTGAATGCTTCCCACAATCTGTCGGCTATCAGCAACAGTCAAGCGCACACGAAGTTGAGGAAATAAGAAGCCTGCCCTCCCGGTGCAAAACACCAACATTTAAAATGAACCATTGGGCCTCGCAACAAATAAATTAGTACATTTTACTTCGAGACGGCCTATCATATCTCCTCCACAGCCTAATCTTTATCATAATCAGTCTAATTGGCAGGGTCATGGTGGTTGTCTACGTTCGGATCTTTGTGCAGAACACCTGGTTAGCACTCGCACCCTCCCCAAATGGGCTGCACAATCGTTACTACTGATGCGACCATCGATCAGAGTTGCTACCACTTAAATATCATTTCCGCTGGTTGGGCTTAGCGGAAGGTTGTTCTGATGGGGCTAGATGAGTCTTAGATCTTACACAAACTCATTCTCCGTGGAGTGGAACGGAGGGAGTTGGTAAGGGTCATAAGGTTTTCCGTAGAAGTGAGCAGTCTATATTTTTCATACGCCGCATAACAACGCGAGGTGCACGGGGGTTATTGGTAAGGCGAGAAATGAGGTTCATTCTCCCACACGTTGATCTACTGAAGTTGTCGATTAGCGACATCGAGTGTGCTTTTACATGAGGGAGGAACAGTATTGGCGCTAATGTGTGTTGAATAAAGGTCCAAAAATCGCTATCCAATAGACAGGACTGTTTGGATTAGTCAGAGTGAAGGTAAGGCCGCGATCACAACCACTGGCTGGGCTGCGAGACGCTCCACAATGCTTAGTCAATCTGCCATAAGGATTGTCAAATTTGGATGGCCGATACTGCTGCCACCAAATTTGACGCGCACTGTGCCACTCGGTGAGAGTAGGATTAGACAAGCCATTGAGTTAATCCGTTGTGGATCCAATTTGTCAAGGGCGCAAGAAATCGCAAGTTATTTGAGCAAAAATTACCTTGATTGATGACGCTGACGCGATGTGTGGGAATGGAGTAATACCAAGTGCGAACGTCAAAATTGATAATTGGTGCTTGATTTGCTACATTTTTGTCTGGGTAGATGGGTGGTCGTGTCGAGTGGGAGGTAGGAATGCCACTTAAATGCTGCCACCAAATTTGACGCGCACTGTGCCACTCGGTGAGAGTAGGATTAGACAAGCCATTGAGTTAATCCGTTGTGGATCCAATTTGTCAAGGGCGCAAGAAATCGCAAGTTATTTGAGCAAAAATTACCTTGATTGATGACGCTGACGCGATGTGTGGGAATGGAGTAATACCAAGTGCGAACGTCAAAATTGATAATTGGTGCTTGATTTGCTACATTTTTGTCTGGGTAGATGGGTGGTCGTGTCGAGTGGGAGGTAGGAATGCCACTTAAAAACAGGTTAAGGTAATGGCGCTGTTATTCATCGGATTAAAGTTAAAAAATCTGTACAAACAGGGTAAGCACGGAAGTCGTAGAGAGAAATGGTCTAGATGGTAAGGCGTAATGTAAAGGGAAACAGTGAAAGAGAATAGCGCAGTGAAATGTCTGTCAGTATGGCAGGCTACAAAGGCTGCGGAATTCGTTGTAAGAGCATGGAGACGGAGACGTCCACCTTTATGATGAATGTCAAAAAAATAATTACCGAAGGTGAATATACACTCAAAATTAAGATGTTGACAAGAGCCTTCAATCGACCCGAGAAAGGACGATAACTTGAAATATTTTAGAATAATCTAGTTTAGAAAATAACTTAATATGTATGATTTAATCGGGCTTGAAAAAATATGGACAAAGACCGAACGCTTATTTTAACTCTGTTTTAATGCTAAAAAAACACACGACTCACATTGCTTTATTTCTAACTCACCTTAGAATGCTTTCACAAGCATGAGTAAATGCGATTGAAGGCTTGCTCTCGAATCACAAAACCAGCATTGCCACCAGTCTACACAGCTAATCAAATCCTTGAGCGAATGGCATCAGACAGGAATTCTTTGTTTTGGTCGGCACGTGATGACGTAGGCAAGCACACTAATAAGGAGACTGGGAAAACGGGTTTGCTATCTCACTCACCGCCTCTTTAAGCGACCGGCTTCATCGATGCTAACTACGCATTTGAAACGCCCTAGAGTAAAGCAAATGCATTTGTCAACGCAAAGGTCGACCGTCACTTATGCCCTCCTTCAACATACATTTGGACATAGAATAGAAACAGCTCTGTTCTGTTGCAGCAGTCTACTAACTAAAGGTTGCCAGCATCGCGTAGTTGTCAACGCAAAGGTCGACCGTCACTTATGCCCTCCTTCAACATACATTTGGACATAGAATAGAAACAGCTCTGTTCTGTTGCAGCAGTCTACTAACTAAAGGTTGCCAGCATCGCGTAGCTTTACTTGACGAGGTTCGGGATTAGGACGGAACCCTAGGAAAAAGGAGTGAATGTGAATCTGCAGACTCCCCTACCAAATTCACATGAAGCACATGTTCTTACACATTGACAAGTTCACGCGGCCAATAGTTCTCCCCAAAAGGAATGTTTGCGGCCGTATTGTATTCATGCGAGTTGAACACTCCCATCCATGTTCTCCTTGTAGTGTCTCTTGCCATATCAAAGCATCGAAAGACCAGGATTGACAAATAAAACGGTTCGCAAAATGCTTCAAGCCTAAGAAGCAAATTTCCTCACTCTCTTGAGGTTATATTATTGAAGAAACTTCATGTTGGCAAACTGAATGTCCTAATAAAGCGTACATTCCAACGCCACGATTCAGATGACACGATCCGTCTATTTCAGTTTGACCAAAATTGTTCGAAATTCATACACACATGACGCCTCTAAACAGCTTAATTGTTTCACTGGCCTTTTTAATTAAATCGAATTCAGCACATGCTAGTTTCATCTGCCAACTTATCCCAAGCACCACTGATTAAAGTTATTGCCGAATTTACGTGAGGTTCGCTGCAGAACTGTTTGTCGCATACAATTCAATATTTTTCTTAGAGGTGAACTCGCATATTCTAACGGGCTAGCTCTACTTTTACAAAATAGCAGCCAAAGCTACTCAACCTCATTAGTTGCATTTCTTACATTTTCGATATTCCATTAGTACCAATTTGGTGCAAACAGCGTTTTATGATTAAAAACATGCTTTTGAACTCCTTAATTTACCTCACAGGGCTAGATCTATAGCCGCTATGGTTACGCTAGTCATTTTATTTATTATATCGACTTGAAGCTCACCTGACAAATCTGTTTATTATTTTCTTCTCAGCAGTTATGTTGGAAAGTGGCGTTAAGAATGAAGCATCTGCATTTGAGCGATGGGCTGGCCTTTAATCACTACGAGCTCAGTTCCAAATTGCACTGTGACCAGACGAGTCGAGTCAATAAATTCAAAGCTTCGATTTTCTGAGAAGCGCTAAATTCTGTTATCAGCAGCATTTAGCACTCGCTGGTCAACGATTTAGCATGAATGTAACCCCCGTTCTAGGGGTTGGAATTAGTTCGATCATGCCTCCCTTTATGGACCATACAACTACAGAACGAATATTTAAGCGATTAGCAACATGCCCGCATGTTGCAGCAAGACAGCTTTGCTAAAGCCAGGCAAAACGCCTATGTTTTGGACGCATCTTCTCAATTCAGAAGCATGACTTGACAAAAAACACATTTGAGTTTTTCGGTAATTTAATATTTATCGACTGTTAGTTAGTTGAACGTTAAATGAAAATAAAAGACCATTATTTGCTCTAAAATGGGAGTAATACACATGAAATCATGGCATCAGTCCACTCCCAGTTTAGAAGACTCAGATGCAATGGAACTAGTTTACTAATGTCTAGGCGTATGAAGTAAGGCTGAACACATGCTGTTTAAAGATTCGCATTTGAATGAAGACCTGCGCTAAGACTAACCCATTTAGGCACATCTTACGATGGACTTGTAACGTTCGCATCTAATTAAAATGTGCCTTAAAGTGGTCCTACACCAGATCTATCGCCAAGCTTGTTGTTACTTATTACTTTTCATTCGCATGTATTTTGACTCTCATTCCTCTAAAATCTATGCAAACTTGCAAGCCTTGAGCCTATAAAGGCGCCGCCATTATATTTGTCAAACATCCACCTCAGCTAACTTATACGGGACGAATGGAAGGGTAGATGCGGAAAAGACGGATAAAAGAAGAAGTGTAAGTTCGTGTGCCTAGGGATGGTGGACAGGCTCAATTGGTGCCTTTATCAACTTTTTCTCAAAGGGCTCACTTTACTGCCTAGGCACTCGAGTAGCTCTACTGGTTAGTTTGTAAGCCTTCATTTGAAATGGTTCTGCATCTGTTTGTTCCGGACCAGAGGACAAAAATGGAAACATGCATCGTGTAATGTGGTCGCGTCTTAGTGGATTAATCACAACACGGGATTTCGCAAAATACCTACGTGGACAATCCGTTTTGCTTCTGGTTTCCTACTAAAAATCGCTTCCATTATAAAGCCATACAAACGACAAACACTTTGATGGATCAAGGTTTGAGCTTACTAATAAAATTAAAGTAGCAAAACCTGCGATCTGAATGCAGATGCAACGATTTGTTCGAATGAATGTCAAGGCAAATCCTCGTTCTTCCAACAACTGTAAAACGGTCTGCTGCTGGTCTAGAGGGAATGCCTGTTTTGGGTTTCCATTTTCTCTTCACTATTTCCTCAAATTTTTCTAACGCCAAATGGAAAAATGATGAATCTATTCTCCGAAATTTTACAAATCGATTTAACTTATTGCATGGAAACTTCAAGCTGGAGCAAAAAGACAGAACCAATTATCGAATAGTGAATTAAGCCCAATGCATGCGCTAAATCTCACCGGCGATGAATGGATAGTGTCTGGGACAATCATCACTGGCGTAAAAGCTAGAGGTTTTGTAAAATTTCTGATTCATGCTTCGTGAAAACATTTCGTCACCCTGAGATCGTAGCTAGGTTGACTGGGAAAACTTTACGTCTCGTGCAGATTCTTTTGATGTTGACGTTCATGGCAGTCAATATTCCCCTCACCGCGACCTCAACGACACTTGCTTGAATGTATCGAAGAACCTGTCCTCCCATTCATTAAGTCAAGGTTGATCAAGGTTGAAAGCATTTGTGCCTGATGGCATGCAAATGACCAAAATTGATCGAAATGACGCCAGCTGGTATGAGCTTTATTGAGCGCAGTAAGTGGGACCGACAACCAAAAATTACTGGCAGCTTGGAGCAGCACTTGTATCTCTCTGGGCTCCGCACGTGGAGATATGGAAAAGCCGGCAGTAATCCTTCTTATAGCCGTCTTGAATCATGCACCTGAGCATCAAACCAGTTATGCTCAGATATCTCTATCGTCATGAGGACCAATCATGTTGGATAAAGCCAAAGTTTCTCTGTCATTTTACAAAACACGTCCGAAATAACATCAGGTTATGCAAATATGAACACAGCCAAGATTTGCAAACCATATTTATTACCAAGGATGCTTGCCTTAGCATTACCAACCATGGTCAATCAGACCCTGCGCGATCATGTGGGCGACTGTTTACAGCACCAGGTCCATGTGGTCATCCACGAATCTTGGAAGTTCCGATCGGGTGTTTTTAGCGAGGACACAGCCAAAGGCCATGTGTGCTCGCACCGCAGCCATCCACACATTCGGCCTTTCCATTACAAATCACCATTCCTCAATCAGCACACCGAGTTCTGTCATCCAATTTACTAACCAACCTATTATGTTATATAGAGGATAGCGGCTTTCAATTTTGGCGTAGGGAAAGGTGAAGCAATACATAATGATCCAAAGGCTTTCTAAATTATCAGAAGGGGATTAAGGATTCTTTTTTTAAAACAACAGAATAGCACACCCAATTATGCCTTTAATCTAATTACTACTGAGGGTACCTATACATTTGAGTGTCACCAGCCACGAAGCCTGTTTTACATGCCATCTTACTTGAAACCGGGATGCATTCTGCGGCCAGGCCCTGGCATTAACGTTGGATTATTAATATGTATCTTTGATAAGTGCTACATCAGAAGCCCTCTTGCAATGAATAGCGTGGATTAAGTGACAGAAATGCATCAAAAGAATGCTTAGACTACGCACTTCGATGGACCCCATGACTCGGACGTAAGCTTGTCTTAGATATTGACCCCTGAAGAAAATTTCATCTCTTTCGGAAAATTAACACTTAATGAGCCATCACCGAATCGATTTAAGTCCCAACACTCCAACTTAAACGCCAATTTTGCCCTTCACTGCATTTATAAGCGACTCTTCAATAGCACAAGCACCATAGCGACCTTGTGGGCACAAATCCTACCACAAAAGCCCTTAATCTACTCCAACAACTACAAGTGATGGCGTTTCTTACCAAGTTTGGTGAAAGCCGTGACATCAATAAGTGTTTGGAGGAATAATGCTGCATGCGATCTTATCAACCCTAACAATTCGACGAATTTTGCCTACACTCTGGGAAAGTAGTTCATCATTCTAGCTTAAAACGATTCACCAAATGATGATATGCTACTGCATTTCAAGTCAGTTGCTTGCAAACTTGAGACATAGAACTGAATTCAGTGATAAAGAATAAACGAACAAGAATTTTACTTAGAATGGCACTAAATTATAAGTTTTACAAAGCAAAGTCAGCGGTAAAAGCGATGAATTAATTTAGAATCTTCAATCGCTTTGAGTAAGGAAATGTAGACCACAATCTGCGATTTGGCACATTGTTCTTTCGTGGCGAGAGTGAGTGCGGCTGCCATTAAGGCATCTAAGAGTTCATTTAGCAGTGGGATTGGACTGAGTCCCTATTTTGTCTTCAAATCATTCAAAATGACGCTGTAGCACGACAGAAGAGCTAGAGAAATTACTTTTTTCCAATCCTTTTGTGGCGATCAACCAGCCATTTCATCTTCACATTTATCACTAAATTTTGAAACATCGGGCTCCACTTACCGACAAACAATGCACTGCTTGATAGAAAATGCTCATTGCTGGTCAAAATAACCCACTTATGGCCAGAGGCGTGGCAAGTCATCATACATGAAACGTGATGGTAAAGCGTGGCTATTATCTCAACCTCAAATGGCAAGATAAAAGTGGTCTCGCATGCAAAACCTTAACAAAGTCATTTGACTATTAACGGTTGGTGGCATCTGAAGGGTGTAGGCAAGCTTGCCACATGGGAGGAGCAGAAAATTCCGCTTGCATAGTCTCCAGATTCACAAAGTCTTTGATTAAATGGCCCTTAAACACCCTCCAGTGGCAGAAACGCAAAACAATTAATGAGCTTAAGCCGATCATCATTTATTTGCCAATTGGGATAAATGATGCCTAGGGATCTTCACTGTTTTGCACCTGACCAGAATTATCTTATGAAATCAGATCTATGAGTTTATAACAGACACCACTGGCAACGTCACTACCACTTTGCATTTGAACCCAATCGGTATAATAGTAAGGAAACAGAAGAATGGGTCCATGCAAATTTTTACCGCAGTCAAGGAGAAACCATAGCAATGACATTTCAAAGACCCATCATTTGCTAGAGGTCAACAAATCAATCCGCGATCCATGCCCCTCAATAATAGGCGAGCTTAGTAGGAATTTTACTTTTGCCTTCAGGAACACCTAGTTGACACTTTTATTTTGCTGTAATCGCCAGTCTACGTTAAGCTGAAACGGATGTATGGATAGATATTCAGTGTAAAATAAGGCTTGAATGTCAAGCAGGGTAACGAATGCTAAAAAATATGGTGCTAGTTATATAGCAGTTGACAAACCTTTGCACACCTAGTTAAAACGTGATCATCGTATAAACTAGGTGTTGAAATGAATGTCTTTTGTTACATCGAAATCGAAAATCTGTTAGGGTGTTAGAAACATGCCACTGACAAGTCATGGCGAAGATCACGTGAGGGTTGTCGAATCTGACTCTCCTAGTAGAACCGAGTAAGCACAAATGAGTTTCAGGCTGCCAATCACGAATTGGTCATTGGGTCCCGCCAATGACGTCAGAAATAAGTTGCGGCAGAACTGTGCCCTAAGATGAAAATTTCGGGACAATACATTGCTATTCTTTTTGTGAGTGCTTTGCAGCACCGGAAATATGGATATAATTGATGAGCACAGCTACTTTATTGTTGACTATTATCAATGTGCGCAAATTTTGCAAGACACAAGTGGTGACAAGTAAAAGAAATGTGGCTGTCCAATTTTGTGCGCAGTAGTCAAAACTCATCATTTGTTAGAGATGAGCTATTTAAGGAGGGAGTATTATGGTAGTTTACTTTTGATCTGGTTAGACTTCTACTAAGAAACAGGCTAACGGAATGTTCCTAATAAGCTAACTCATCCGATTTTGTGGATCTCATCCAATTACTATTTCCATTTCTTGCATCGGCAAATATCTGTCTTGACCTCTCTCTTAAGGCAATCACGTCTAACAACAAAAAATAATCACTGCAAGCGTAGGGCCTGAGATGATCGCTTTTCAATGCATAGTCGAGAATTTGAATTCGATGCCACGATCCTTCTAAACTGCCACTGTAGCTAGGCTCACTATGGCAGAGAACAAACGGATTGTGCAAATCAGCTGGCTTGGCGGTCCTCTTCACATGTTACTTTTTTCGTTTACCTAGCATCAGCTTGGGTGCTTTGATCAAATACTTCCCAATTGGGCTGGTCTGACAACGAGAGGTCACTTTGTCAGAGAAGGATGTCCTCATTTACCCAAATCTCAGAAGTACGATAAAAATGTTGCAGAGGATCTCCTTTCCGATGACTGTAAAGAGAAAAGTGACCCAACTCATCAACACATCATTTTTAGCCTAGGAATTGCAAGCCTTATTTGAGTGGCTTTCTTCTAAATTACTTAACACAACAAATCAGATGCAAAATAATAAAAGACATCATCCTTGTTGAACGCATGATATTCGAAACAGGTGGATTGCATCTTCGCCGGTGTGGTGATGCCTTCAACCCGATGCATAATTTATTCTGATTCTTCCACCTCTAAGCAATTTAAGTGAAGTGCTTGATCGGCGATGAATAACCTAACACTTCAAGAAATCGATGGCAGAATTTTACGCTCCTGAATGGACAGTTATTCACTCTACTGCGACGGTCTTTTAACGCAAGCTTAATTGCTCATATGGGCTCACAGATGCGCAGGTCAGATTTTACAAAGACGACCACACCAGACCCAAAAAAAACTAGAAAAATACATGGCTGGTTGTGCGTCTATAACCTCCAAAACAGTGATCCGCAGATCCTGAATAGATCTACTACTTTAATCCACTTTTTTATATGGTAAAACAACCGTTTAGAACCAGGAAATAGTACTACTGTTGGGTTTGGTTACATGTTTTCTACTTGGCGTGTTCTAACTGTATGCTACCGACTGAAACCGGTAAGCCCATTTATGGTCAAGTATTAGTCCATTTTAAGAAATTCGATTTGTGGACGAACCCCGTAAGCCACACTTTACATCTCATAGTCAGTTTACTCTTCTTATACGAAAATGGACTTTTGTCGGACGACCAGTAACAATTAAAATTGCATGGCAAAAAAGTGGGATCTTCTGTGTTACAATAAGAAATTGGAGATTAAAAGCCAGTGGTTGAGAAGCATTGTTAGAATTTGTCAAAGTGAGTGGCGAATGATGGGGAGTTTAAACAGCCTCTACATTTATTTCACTTGTCTCTGTTCCAAGAACATATTGAATGGTTACATTTGAAAACCATTGCTTTGGTACAGGAAAGCGAATCGTTTAGTTTGATCCAGTCCTTTCGGCAGGCCCTCTGAACTGTGGTATGCGCTATTCTTTAAATGCGCCTAGAAGTGCTGCCCAGAGAGTTAGTTGAACCACATCTACAAACATACGCATCCAAATTTAGCAAAAGAAACAAGCACGCCTAATTTCTTTAAGATTAAAAAATAAGTTGGGCTGATTTTACATAGGATTCTGAATGATGGAGCATGCTCGAGGTAAATTCTCCCACTGACAAGCCACGCAATAAATGTAAAGTTGATTGAATTTAAAATTTGCAACTTTAGAAAGCAAAAACTATTAAAATGCAATAGTATTTTACCAGCAATTGAATAAAAACGTGACTACCGCTTAATTTGCAATAGACCACCTAAAATACGTCAAAAAATATTCGCCACGCAAATGCCATTGTAAGGCATTTTAAGATGGACAACTAGGTTTTAACTAAAAATTGACTGATAAAAATATGCTCTTTTAGAGCTACAAAAGATTTGGAACTAGGGAGCTGAATTCACTCCTATGTTTCGCTTACCTGTACCATGTCGAATGTGACCAATCGATGTGTTCTCAGAGCATGGCTAAGTGGTATAAGCGCAGCGGCTGGTTGGACCCTCGTCCTCAAGTTCGCCAATCAGTTTGGCAAATATTTGCAGGGGACGCTGAATCAGACCGACCTCTGCCATGAAAAACTTGCTCAGTTGTTCGTCATCAAGCATTCACAAAACTCTGCAGGCATTTTAATTTCTTTTGAGTCAGAATAAACTAAAAACAAGTTTCACGCAGCAGTGTGTCTATTCTACTCATACCTCCTTGCGAGCAGGAAAGCAAATCACAAATTTGGCAATATTTTTTTGGGTTGCCTATTGCCTACAATGTTTGAAATGCATTAGTGAGTTATCAACATTTGCACACGAATCATTCAAATCATTACCCTTAGACTATTCATTTTATTCATTGCAAACAGAATAATTTAATTATTTTCTGACACATTAAATGGCGCACAATATGTCGCTAAAAGCAGACAGCTTTTGCTGCATTGGACATCAAGTGTAAGTTTCATGTGTTCTATTCGGCACAAGAAAAGAAATATAATAATGCACACATATATTCAATTTTGTGTTGCACTGACTTACTTTGTGGGTGGCTCGTTTTGAAATGAAGCATTGGAGTTGGATAGGGATCCAATGTTTATAAAACACACCCGAAGACCAAATAGATTAACAGAGCGGATGTAGATGGCGCCATAAACATAAATGTACCCAGCGATAATTGTAAATAGTTACATACTCGCCTTATAAGTTCATAACGTCTCTATGTGTCTGAAGGCTCTTTTCCGCCCCTTTGCTGATGTCAGCTTGGTAACAATCACACGTGTAATGTGACTTATCCAGCCGATCACCACGCCAGAACAAAAGTCCACAATCCAATAATTCTCAGGCGTACGAATTATATTTAAAACAGTACCCCGAAATCAGCTCAGTTCTTCTGTTCGAAAAAAAGGATTCTCTGAGAGAAAGGAAACATAATACCGTCTATTAAAAGTGCCTTTTTTCACCGACAATTATCAACATAACGCGCAAGACATCGTGGGCAAAATGAGACTCCAATGGCTCCACAAGTTGTTGTGACGGCGACTTTACACTAACGCCAGAGTAAAGAGCATAACCGAGTGTTCCACTGTAACATTATTTATCGGTAGGCCCAATTCGTTATTAGTACACTAATATGCTCAAGTTTAAACAAAGCACGCAAAAACTAGAGATATGTTAGAAGTCTGCTCGAGTAGGTTAAAGAAAATAAAATACTCTGGGGAGAACATAAAAATAAAAGAGGAAGTTTTGTTGGCAGTAACAATGCACATGGATATTGCTTTGGCAAAATATCATGAATAGCTTACCTTACTGCAAATAACCGCACTTTTGTGAGCGGGATTTCAAGCAGTCAAGCACTTGCCTTCCCTGAGGACTGAAGTTAGAAGGATTGAAGAGGTAAAGTTGCGAATTTTAGAGTGAGCTCCCAAATTCTGTAGCCTCCGTTGCCGAGCAGAGTGCTGGCGATCACCTACCAAGTATAAAATGGTCACTTCCCAGCTTTTACAGAATTTGTGGATGGTGCACCTTGCTAACATCGTGAATGGCGGCCCGCGGATGGACACGAACTGCCTGCTCATCCCCCAGTTTACTCCTTTTCCTACCTTGTCACCTAGCAGTAGTACTATGCTTAGCGCGGGGCTAAGGTTCCCGGTTAAGTAGTTTGTTTAAGAAGGCTTGGACCATTTGGTCAATTTGTGAATGCACCATCACACTATTGTGGGAGATCCTCGTTTTAGGGCTTACTCATTGGTTATGTGTTACAGTTATGAAACAAAGTTTCCCTTTTAAACTTACAAAAAAACTTTGTTGCTATAATAATTACTTGCTTTAAAGAGTTATCAAAGTAAGCTGCTGCCCATATGATAGACTTTCTGTGTTTGTAGTGCTGTCGACATGGAATATTTTGCATGTCGACCTCTTAAGCTATACACAAGCAAGTATAATTGTAAACATTTACATTCGATTTTTCAGTCTGTCAAAGCTCTATTGATTTGATTTATTCTTCTCACTCTCTGAGTTGCATGAAATTGTATGAATTTGTGTGTTACATTGTCTAGAAACTTTCGAGTTGAAATGCATTTCAGTGGATTGGTGCAACTGTAGTGGTGCTGGAATGCATCTCTAGTTGGTTTCACTTGTGACAAAGGAGGGTTTTATAAAGTTTAAGTATTAATTGTAAGGTAGAGCTGTTAAAAGTAAATAATGGTCTTAAATCCAATCACGTGGTTTCAGATGCCTCACCGGAGTTGTTCTCAATTAAGCAGTTCAAATTGCCTGAATACAAGCATCATGTATTGCGATGCTTGCGCATCCAAAGCACCCTCTCTAAAAATGTTGATTAGATGCTGTGAAGCATTTGGGTCACTGCCATTGATCACCATAAATAGCACACTGCGCACATAAGCCGCCAAAACATGGTTGGCAAACTTTCCTTCTAAAGAATTGATCCTGCATGGCCTTTGCGGATTGATAAGTTTATTAAACAATGGAGTGTTCTATACCCTGCACTCTGATTGCACATGAACTTTGAATTGTTTATTGTTGTAGAAACTTTGCTTTTATCTAACTTTATAAGGTACGAGCGCAAGTTTTAGGTGGGCTGCAAATATTGTTGCTAAATTTCAATTTTGAGGATTTGTTAAGAAAAGTCACTCTAACAATCTATGCCTTGATATCCAAAGCCTACACATGGACGGTAGCATGATGTCACCTTCGACTCGGAATTCTCACAATTAATTCACATGTAATGCTTGCGAGGAACTTAGAACGGCAGATAGACTGCAACTATTAAAAAGGGATTAGTTTAAATTGAAAGATTGCTGACCATCAATAATGTGTTTTATGCTAAAGGAGAGGCGCGGCACATTTTGAGGCAGTCAGCAGCATTCGCATTGAATTGACAACCAAACAGAAAATAAATGCGTTGCCTGCCGAAAAGCAGACAATAGAAACCCATTTTCTAAAGCTCGTAATTCAAAGCCTGATATCAGCAGGCTGGCAGCACAGCATACCTAACGTGTAGAGAAACAGTAAAGACGAACCAATTTCAAGATCAGTCTGTAGGTTCAACAAAACTGAAAACGATCAAAAAATGGGCAAAAATACACTACACAGTGTTGCAACTCAGTAGTGGCGAGTATTTATTACTTTTTTAAGTGAAATGAATTTTTCGTGTTGAAGAATAGAAAAAAGTCCACATTAGCCGGTTTTACGAGAGAATAGAACAAAGCGCGTAGAACCAAATAAATAATCCGGGATCCCAAATCGCTACTGCCTTCTGCTAAAGTGTGCATTAATTTCGTTGGGTTATCGGCTTCAGTGTTGTAGATGAAATCAACTTAGGTAACACCACCAACATGATTTTGAGAAGGTAAACATATGGGTTTTGATATTAACGGCTTCAGTAAACCATTCAGATCACAGACGTATTTTAATAAATCCGGGCTTCCTAGCCAGGCTCTAACACTTCATTTTACAATGAGCCACCCTCCACGTAAGTCGTCAGTGTATGTTTCACGCGTGTGTTTGTTTAACTATGCTTTGGCTCATTTTTCGCACAAGCATTTGCAACTTGCCTGTGATTTCTTAAGCACATTCTTAATGGAAACATGCTATAGTGCCTACTCACCATTAGCTATTTATGCTTGTGCTGGGTGATTAAAACTACAAATGTCTTCTAAATCATTGCTTGGTAAAGTTTCCCCTTACTTACACAAAAGAATTTTCGAATTCTTACTGTGACTTGAAAAAAACAAATCTTTCTTGCATAGCAGTCCCTTTTTCTCAATCATATAGAATGATAGAACTGCGTTTGCACATTAGTGCAGGGAGCCGTAATTTGACTATTCTGTGCCAATAAACAATTTAGCAATCCACGGGGCATGCAATTGCCTAATAACGACTAAGTAAATATGCCTATGTGCGATAGCGGCCTACCCAGTTCACCGTTCCCTGCAACCATTCGCAAAGCTGGTTGGTGAATGGGAAGGGGAAGGTTTAATGAGTCTTTACACTCACACCACCTATCCATGTTCTGAGAACATTTTGATCGGTCACATCGGACAGCCATCTTTTTGGTACAGGTAAGCGGATACTGTAATGTAGTAGTCCTTCAAAACACTTTTACTGTCCAACTTTCAAAGTGGTTGGAATCTTCAATATTGGATATTTGATTTCCTTAAACTATTCGATAATAAGTTTAAATAAATGCTACGAGGAGAATGTGCGAGATTAGGTACCGGAAAACTTAGGATTTATTAAACTGGATATTTGAGACACAATAGGGTTAGGAGTAAGTCAACTTTCTAAAGCAAGATAAATAATTACAATAAGCTTAAATGGTGCAAAGATTTGTGGCACAAATGATAAAGTCTACGGAAATTGCAATAATGAAGTTGCCTCTGAGTGTTAAATGATCTGGCTCCAACTTCACTATGCCGAAGGACCCCCCAAAATACGTGAAATGGTATGCTTTACACAAACCTCATTTCAACTGCTTCTTTAGCAATAAAACACTATGTTGTAGCAAATAACTGTGCCCACAAATATGTCCTTACGAGCTACAAGACAAGCGAAAGTAAATTTTGCCAAGAAAGTTGCCCATTGAATTCCCTCAAAATCCATTCCAACCAGTCATTCTTTAGTAAAATGAATGCAAATGGTGCACGAAACATTTTGGAGGTGAATGAGTGAAAAAGAGGTATAGGAAATCCCTATGATGACACAGATTGTCTTTAAAATAGTAACATGTATTTAACGGTTCCTACGAATTGCTATGGTATGCTTTATTTCTGGAATTTTTAGCAGAAATTACTGGAAGAAATTCAATGATTTTCTGACTTTGCATGTATTGTATCAGGCGATTCTCTAAGCTCTTTGACTACGAGGTTGAGGGCTTTTTCATATAACGGCGATGTTTCCGATTATCAGTGCAATCAGTTGGTTGTATTTTGTATTCCACTTCTGATTAGGAAACTGTGAATGATTAGTAGCTGTTAGTACTCCCTTTGCTTCTGTTAATACATCCTGCTTCGTTTAACCTAAAAGTCTGAATAAGACGCTTCCGTTCCCTCTCTATTCACAGTTGGAGGGCGTACTCTGGAGGAGCCTTCAGACAGCGTGACATAGGCTTTCTATTCTTAAATGAGGAAACAAATCAAATGGAGTTCATGAGCAGCGACAACACAGGCAACTACATGCGTAATTTTACAATGGAGCACAAAAGGCGGTTATCGAATGATGTCAAATGTTTTTTTTTCAGGTCATGTACACATCTTAAAGGGACCGGCGAGGAACGAAGACGGAAGAGTACAAATTTTTTTAGAAACGGAGTTTACGGAAGGTCATCCGCCCCCAAAGAGACCGAAAATGATTCGAGTGAGATTTTGCTGCTCATTACTTACAAGTGGTAAGGTAATTCTGAATGAAAGCCCTGTTGTAAAAGATAGTCCTGAGGGCTTTAATGTGCTACCATGAAATACTCCGATCATAGTAAAATTTCGTATTTGGCATAATCAAATGGTTTTCGTTGCTAATTGCCTGTTACTTTTGCATACACATAGTACTTCCTCAATGAATAGCACCCAGTGCATTGTGTATTAGTGTTAGAGCTTCCAGTCATGAAACAAAATTTTGTAGGAGGCAAACACTTACTCATTTCAATGCTGAGTTCCAGTAGCATGTATAGCACAGGATGCCTGGCATAATCATTAAATAGAATAGGTAGCTAAATTTTTGCCCCAATTTGGTGCGATGCCAGTCGGTCAATGAATGCGTTTTTGCATGTACGATTTCTTTAAAGAAAAACGTATAATGGTCATAAAGTCGGTGCGCAAATCGTCTAAAGATTAAAATGTTTCTGCCAAAAATCTAATTTAGGCATGACAATAGTAATTTCGATTTTAGGTGCGCAGGGAAATTAATCTTCTTGATGATGACACGCTGATGCAAAAGGTGTTCATGGCTACCGAAAGGAATACCGACATGACTCTGCATTCCGATGTGATCTACAAGCGCTTGCCCAAATTACTTGGCAACAGCGGCCTTTAATTGACTTTTTGAGATTGTTGACCCCAGTCCGGCTGCAAAAGGATTGCATTTTTTACCTTAAGACATATTATTGGTTAAGATCATTTATTTCCTATTTTAGTGGACATGTTCTGCATTCACCTTTTAATGTTTTGTCCATAAAACAGCTTTAAACCCTCATATTTGGCTCCATTTACTTGTTTATCTAAAACTGAATTGATAAAAATATAGGAGCATTTAGGAAAAATGCCAATCAGGCCACTTTATGTACATGGATTATGCATACTTAGACCTGATCATGCATTTCTAGAAAGGCTTATGCATCCATCGGAATGTGCAATTGTGTAGGGAATCGGCGATACAAACCTAGTAAACGCATCGCAGGGACTGCAATAATAAACTTTACAAAAGGCTAATTAGGTGCTCTCAAGAAACAAGCCCACTAAATTGCCGGGTTTCCTCCCTAACCACAGAAGAAACGCCAACAAACAAGAAGAATCTGATAACACACCTTTTCCCTTAATTTGAGAATAACCTATACCCATTGGGATCATTTAGTGTAGACACACTGTAGAAAACGTCTATGCTACAAAGACCTGGTCTACACCAGTATTTAAGCATTTCGGTAACCAAACTCGAACATTCTACCACCGACAATGCAAAACAGCAAATTCAGCAAGCCTGAAAAGTCCTGGCCATACTTTTAAGCCAGTTAATACTTTGAACATATTAGTGCTAAGCAAATAAATGCTGTTCACAATGGATACTTACGTAATTGTTCTGCTTGGTACAAAGCGGAACTCAGACGCAGCAGCGCTGACCAAACCCAAATCTCAGATCTTCACAGATATCGCCAGGCATGTGCAGAGGTTTTTCGATGTACAAAAAGCATAAACTCGTCATACTTATTGCTATTACTTTTAAAATTTTCATGCTTTGCATTTAGAAAAGATAAACAAGTTTCTTATTTAAAACAAGTAAGTGATTAAAATGCCGAGCTTAGAAAATATGATTTTCGGCTTTTCATATGACACTTGAAGTCAAATTAGGCGCAATAATGTACCATCGTGGTGATATTAGGCTACCAGCGCAAGCAAATGTTTAACACGCTGGTTCCCAATACGTGCATAGCGAGGACAAGTGAATTCCCTCAGCAACAAGGCATCTGAAATGTATACACATTCCTGTGCATCGCGCTTATCTGATGTGCCTTACTGCTGATTCATTCGCGTTAATTAATAGATCGATCGATTGGTAAGAATATCTGCTGCAAAGTCGTTGCGCATTGATTTTCTGACTGGCAAATCGATAAGATGCAGTACACCCACTCCAAAATGCGACTTCATTTCATCAAAGTTCACTTTCGAGAAACACTACACGCTACATTGCTGGCGTCGGCAGGCAAGACCAACAAAAAAGGGCTACTTTCTAATTTGTCCTCGTGGATTGCCAAGTCCAACGCTTAATTGGAGGACGGCCCCCTCTCTGCAGATATCTGCATTTGCAAAAGCTCACTGCCAAATGATCAGTGAGACAGCTCCAACTTGGTGCCTCAATTGCAACTGGACTACGTCCCGTGTACAGCCATCCTATGTGGGATTTGCGAAATATACCAATAAATATTACCGTCTCCGCAACTACAGATGGCAAACGGCAATTTACTCAAAGGTATGTCGATTAGTGAGCGATCAGCCTCTGTTCCAATTGACATAAGTAGCTACAGCCTTAAGCTGTAAAAGGTAATGCGTATCTCCTTATTCCTGTCCATTTTGCTTACAACTAACAGAGGATAAACCTTAGCATGTATCGGTAAAACGATTTCAAAGCAAGTCCCGAACGGAAAAGAAAGAAGGCAAAATAATAGGGCTGTCTGCCTACACCAAACTACAATGGGGTGCAGGTCCACTTATAGTCGTGCAGCGCCCGATTTCACCCCACAACCTTCGTCGAAAGCTAAACATCCAACATGTAATCCATGGTTGTGCTCCTCACGCGAGCGTCAGCCTCACCAACAGCCATCACACTGCAAACAGTGCTGCTGTGACCACCTCCTACAGCACCAGTCAACAAATTTCCACCCATCTTAAAAGGCATCTGATCACAATATTACTTGGTTACCATGCAGCTTATAGATCTGGCTTCAAAGCCAAAAATTTTCAGCTAATCATTTGTGCCTATGGTGAATGCCATCTTTGAAGTAGCCTCAGATAGTCTTCCCATATAAATAATCTAGCGTACCCGCCGCATCATGGTAAAAATTGAACAACACATCTAATATAAATTAGTTGAAATCCACATCAAGGCATGGTGATTATTGAGTGATTAGTCTCTGCTCCGTTTCCCAGTGATAGAGGGAGCCTTAAGCTGTGCATAATTGATGCATGTCTCCCCATCTCTGCCCATTTAAGTTGCAATTAAAGAGGACAAAAAATATGCGTGCACTATAATTATCGGGTCAAATGGCCGAAGTTGCCGCTACAAACACAAATGTCGCCTCCATAAAAACCGGTTAATCACCTTCTAGCCAAAATTGGGCCACAGACGGTGATTTTTTAGATATAAGTGCCAAGCAACACTCCTGTAAAACAACAGTTAAGGTCTGCAAGCTGTGAATTGAAAACTACTTTAGTCTAAAAGCTAAAATAGGACCAAGTTGGCATTGTATACCGATTTTTTGTTATAGTGACGTAGAACTAATCAGCAACAAACCCTCGCTATTGGTTCTTCTCCGTGCGCCTTCAGGACAATTCTCTTAAGCACACCAACTTTGCGATGAGCACTGCTTTGAAAATGAGAGTGCAATAGAATGAAAAAGTTTCTGCACTGTACTAGCCTGACACTTTGCTTTAGAATCGACCGGTGCAGAGCATAGTTGGCGAGTTTCATTAGTAAACATGTCAGATAGCTCTTTTATGCAAGAATGATCGCTTTGCTACATGAACCGTCATTTACCACACGGGATAAAGTTCTGTGCAATAAATTACTGTCCAGAAGCTGCCCACACACTCGATTCGAAATCACTAACAGTGGAGAGATTCTCTTGAGTGAGTGGAATAAAGATCTACAAGTGGATGTTTCCGAGTTACAAATAGTGGTCATTTGACCATCAGGCACCTCGCATGAGAACTTCTTAGTAAAACTCCACTTTAGTGCAACCATTTCCTGTCCAAAATAAAATGCTGTATAGCATAAATTTCCCTCTATGAGCTTTTTTTCGTCCTACAGTAGCAAGGAATTTGCTACCATGCTCAGCCATAATCCTGACATGGTGGTGCATCAAACCTCGGCCAAACTGATCAAAAGATAGAGTAGTGTGAGGAAGTGCATAGCCTTCGTATTTGGGATCGGTGTGTCGCACCGTCAGTGGAGTAATAATACGACAATAGATGTGCTGCCCGGGTGGCTGCACGCACCGTCAGTGGTAAAATCTCAAGCAGGACCTGCTCATCTTTCCATGATTGGTCTTGGGCTTGAATGGAAGTCTGTTAAAAAGCTCTATGAGCTCCTTAGGCGACATGCACGGTTCGCTGTAGTAGGTGTGATGGTGGACCTCCAGACATGAACCATGGTAGGGAGAATACGGCGCAAGGCGCATCATCAACAGCGGAGGCAGACTGCGACTGCTCATGACTTGGTGATAGTCATCATTCGAATTGAGGGTATCCAGAGTCCAAACAGGTTGTTACATCACTACAACATGTGCAAAAGCTCGTCTTGTGGTTCGTGCTCGCACACTTCTGTTACCACACCAATACCACCCTACTCAGTCCACACACGCTATGAAATAATGATAATCTGTTTGCTTGTCATTTTAGTGCTTTAGCAAATGCAGTAAGCGAAGTAAAAGTGCCATCAAGCATTACATAAATGGTGCGCAGTGCAGAGATAAAAATGGGAACAATGAAGGCAAGGCCACACTTACGGAACTGCTCAGCTCCTTCTGTGCAACAAAATGGGCCAGTAAACTGAATGGGTTCATAAATCTCTCCTTCTCCGTCTTCCCCTTCTCCCTCCTCTTCTGTGTAACAAATATCCTTAACGTCTGCAATGAAAAGCGGTTTCCCTGTCGTACATCACCTCGTTCATCAGTCTGCTTTCCTGGCCACTGTCAGCCTCTACTTGGTTAATCAGGTGAGATCTACTTACCGCAGAACTGGCAACATGTCGTCGATTCGTAACAAGCCTCACTTTTACACATCTTCGCCAAACGCGTCTACATCCACACTGCTGGTGGGACGTTTATTGTGAAGTGATCATGCACAGTTCGCTGTAGTGGGTGTGTGTCGGACCTCCAGACATGGCCCACGGTGGGGAGAATACGGTGCATCATCAACAGCGGAGGCAGACTTGCACTTATCAGACGTATTATTTATCACTGCATTTGAGTTGTATTCATCCTCTTTCAAGGAATTAGTGTTTTGATGTGATTGCAAGCCTGCAGGCACGCTACTTAGCAATTTTTGCCATTACTGACAGGGTGTTCAATTTAGCACTTCAAGAGGGAACAAATGAATTAATGGGCGATTGCATAGGCTGCAATTAATGCAATTGATGAAGGCACACTGTGAGGAGAATGCCACCTGGCTCATGGTTGGCGGAGGGTTTTGTGCATTCAATTCGACCCTGCGCACATCACGTTGCGTGGCATTGGAGATGCAACAAAGTGAGCTCACTTTAAGACCACCATTTGGACAAGCGCCTCGATACCACTTCACTGGCAGCATTCACCCCATTGCAATTGTTGGTGGGATCATGACGCGCATTCAATCGGCAATCCGCATTTTATCTGCTCCTATTCACGACGGTACGTTCCATTGCATGCTTTCGGTGGAGCCTAACTTTTGGCCTATTCATGCGTACATTATATTTTGTTTTCAGTGGAATTCGTAGCACTACTGCACTGCTCCCAGTGCTGACCATGTAGCAGCCTTTACAGCAGCACACATAAAACGCCAAGTCGACAACAAGCAATGGCGTGAGTGTAAATGTCGGTCGTTCTTCTGTTTCGTTGCAAAGCACTCAGGAGACAATAAAATTAATGGAAAATCGCCTCCTTATATACCACTGTGCGTCTATTTGGAACCGGTGGCGTAGGTGACAAACAAAATCTGGTGTCTATTGCAAAGCTTAGGCTAAATAGAAGTGAATGATCGCTACAATACCTTCCTATCCTTCAACGTGATAGCCGCGATTAGGAGTGATGTCAGTCGCAGATTCATTTATGCCTTGTTACAGAGAAAGCTTTAGCTCCATAGTCAGGGGGTGGGTTCCTCTGCAGAGCAGATGATTAAATAGGCTTTGCTGGGGGTTCTTACACAATCCACTGTTTATCGTTTGTGCAAGCAGTGGTATCATCAATATTGAAAGCCACTGATAATTCACAAAATATTGAATGTGCTTCACTCTCAAATAGCTTTCTTGTCTTCAGAATGGGAGATCGGAAGAAAACCCGGTTGGAACCGATAAAACAAATTCCGAAAGCGTGACTCAACTAATGTCGACGAGTTCTTCAATTTCACACTGTAACAGCTAGTATTTCTCTTAACCAAGTAAATGGAGTCTAAAAGTCGGATGCAGTGCTTTGCGCGCACTCGGAAGCACTCAAACCATACTAGACTTCTTTTTCCTTCGGCGTTTGTCTCCGTTTATTCCTGCCTCTACAACATTTATGCAACTGCGTTGGGCGCTATCTATGGTAAACTTCTAAATTAAGTGCCTCCATATTTCATACCTGATGCCTTGTTACATTTTAAGCCGAAAATTGCTAACAATCAGCTAAGCATCCACTAGAGATGCCACACGACGAAATGACATCAAGCAAACCGTGAATATGATTGTGCGAATAGCCATCTTATGCGTCGTTACGGTTGAGTAGGGGGAAAGGAGGTGCGTTTTCCCTCTCGACACCTCTAGTGTGAGGTCTGCTGGCATTAAGCTGCGGCTGGCATTTTGCGTAGAATAACCTATCATACATGTCCTACACACAGCTGCCGAATTCGTGCCCTCTTTTACCGCCACAACACACGTGCTCTTATGTCACTCTTAAAAGCAAATTCGTCCATATTTTTCCCAAAATCAGCATCGATGCAGCGAAGTTAAATCTTTTGCTGATCCACACCTCCGGTTTGTTCTACAACCCGATGTTTACAACCCCACTTTGTTATGTGGAATAGGATGTGCAAGTCGAAGGCCTCACTGAGGCAAGAGGGAAGACAGCTACTTATGTCTGTTTTGGTTGGATTCGCCTGATTACGTGAGAATGCATTTCAGCCACTACATCCCATGTCAGCAGACGGAGTGGAGAGTGATATACTAGCAAGCGTGCCTCGACTGCCACCATGTTAAGAGCCATTGCTATCTAATGTGGAGTATGGCATGGGGTTTCACAATCATGGAAAATGAATTCCGTTCTCTCACTGACAAAACTTTTAACTGTATTTGCTAATAATGCAGCTGAGTACTAGTCACCTCACCCACTAACGTGAGAGCACTTTTCACCTATCATAAACATTAATCGCAAGAGGTCTAACATTGTGGAGAATGTTCCTTTCAATCCATGCATCGTGTCAGCTAGGAATGCAGTTTGATGTCCCTTGTGAGCCCAATGGCTAACCAGCTCCCTTTTGCTTTGTTCCCTTCCTCACCACTCTTCCTTAATCTGATTTGACCTCGTCTGATTTGATCTGTCCTACCTAGCCCTAGATACGAGTACAATCTTAATAGTCTTACGAAGCCGACTTAAGAGTAGTAAACATGAGCTAATTATTAACCCAATTTCCCTTCCTGAGCCCATTTTGTGTAGACAGCTCTATCAGCTCTTCACTTTATATCAACGTCGATGTCATTGGTAAACTCGGTGGTAGAACCGCTGATTTTCACCATTCTTCTAAGAAGAAATACCGGCTCGGCCAACTCAAACAGCTTCGGGCAGTCATACAATGAATCACCATGCAGAAAATCACCCAATCCAACTTTGCGCTGTGTGAAGGGCAGTCGCAAGTGTAAAGTTGCAGGTTGGCATGCTGAGCTAGCTTTGCTGACCATGATTGCAAAAATGTGAGATGCAATGTGGACAGACGAGAAACCATCGAACCATCATCGCAAGGCCACGAGGCGCTAATCGATTTTTCCACATGACCGACTGAACGTCACGGACTTTGCTAGCTTTCATAATCTGCAAACTGGACTGTCTTGATAAGTTACGTCTTAAAGTTGTTCGAGCGTACCCCTATCTCTCCCCTTCATTTGGATCATCCTCATTATCATTTCTTTAGTTTGTTGGATAATGCTGCTGATTTCTGCATCACCTTCTCCAACCCTTCATCCGCCTCCAAATTGGATATTCTTAGCGTAATCAGAAGAACTCAACCTTTGTGGAAGTGAGATGTTATCAATTCTGTGCTAAATTACCAAATATATGAGGAAATTAATCAATGGCTAAAGTCAAGCTAAGCCTTAAATACTTGCCCATAGACAGCTAGCATAGACCTCTTTATCCGGTCATCAGTATGTGCATATCGTGAAAGCGGTGCCTTTTATGCCGTGTCTCAAGCATCTTTGGTGACTGCACATGAGAAGTGAGCACGCGAGTGAGGTCGTCTGACAAACTAGAAGTCGTGAAGATGGTTTGTTGCCTTTTTATCAGGCGCTGTCTTCCGTCTCAATTAAATTGTATTCAATGTGAGAACTACTAAATGTGGACCTTGATATTGTCTCTTCGTATGGACGAGAAAGTGACAACATCCGAGCAAATGACTCACGGTTTCAAGTTGTGTGCACCGAGGAAGGGAAGCAGATGACTTAGGCGACGCAGGTGTTTTCCATTACGCTTAGGATGCTGCATAGAAATGAATACGTGCATAACTCCTCAACTGCTTGCTGTGCTTCTGCAACTTAGACACGGTAAAAGTAAAAAATCATTCCAAGATAAGAGGACCACCTCACAAGAAACGACCCACGAGGGTGTGGATTTAGATGCGTTTGGTGAAGTTGTGTAAAAGTGAGGCCTGTTACGAATCGATGACATGTCTTGCGTCAAATATCGCAATTGTCAGTCCTGCGGCAAGTAGATCCCACCTAATTAATTAAGTAGAGTCTGACATTGGCCAAGAAAACACACTGATGGACGATATGATGTAAGGCGATGAATCCGCTTTTCATTGTAGACATTAAGGATATTTGTTACACAGAGGAGGAGGAGTAAGAAGAAGACGGAGAAGAAGATAATGACGAACCCGTTCAATTTACTGGCCCTTTTGTTGCACAGAAGGAGCTGAGTAGTTCCGTAAGTGTGGTTTCGCCTTCTTTATTCATCCTTTTACCTCTGCATGCGCACCATTCATGCAGTGGTTGATGCCGCTTTTACTTTCCTTACTGTATTTTCTAAAGCACTGAAACGATGGGCACAAGATTTTCAAAATACATAGCCTGCGTGGACCGAGTAGGGTGACAAAGGTGTGAGAACAGGAACCACAAGATCAGTTTTTGCACATGTTGTAGTGATGCCTCAACTTGTTTGTCCTTTGGATACCCTCAAGTCGAATGATGACCATTACCGTGTCGTAAGCAGTCTCATCTTTGAAGAGGACTCTAATCCCTCCCTTTTGATTTCAGTACCTCCTTTTGGCAAGAACGAGCAATCCGTGAACGCACATCATTTCAGTATTGCATGTTGTCACCTTATAGTATGCCTTTTTATTTAACACGATGAAAAGACTGCATGCCCTGTAGTGCTTTTGTTTGTTTTAGGTTCTCTACCTCCTGGAACATACCCCATCCAGGTAGCAGAGAATTTTGAGAACGTTAATGTTCATTCGTCTGAGTGGCATCCTAACTTGAGGGAAGAGACGCGCTTAGGTGAAAGGAGTGCTGATACAGCCTCTAACTCTTTCTGGCCTGCGGACGTTTGATCTTGTGTAGAAGGCGATTACTCATGCGGACGCACACCTGAAACATCCAAATGCATGCACTTTATTCGAGTGTGTGTTTGAGGGTGAAGGCAGACTTGGTGAGTGGAAATCAAGGGACGTAACAGCGGAGAGGAGGTGGAACTCAGCAATACTGAAGGTGATAGCATAATATGGAGCAAAAATAAGATAAAAATTAGCGGAAGGAGGTAAAGGAAAAAAAACGGAAGAAAATGGGAAGAAATGTGAAGAAGGGTTGGTGAATGTGGAGAGGAGTGTGGAGGCGGAAGCGAATGCGGATGTGGCGAGGACGAAAGAAGAGTTGAAAACAGAGGTAACAAAGGCAAAATTAGAAGGAAAACGAAGAAATTTGGATTGGTAAAGCGCTTCCATGCGCGCACAAAGCACTGCATCTGACGTCATCGACCCATGCATGAGGTTGGAAAATAAACTAGATTCTACAGTGAGAGTGAAGAACTCGTAGACACTAGATGAATCTCATCACCATTGGCTTGTGAGAGGCTTTCGGAATTCGTCTTATCAGCCTCAACCAAGTCTTCTTCCGATCTTCCATTCTGAAGACAAGGAAGTTTTTTTGAGAGCCATACACTGTGGCCGATTTTTGTCTACATGCCATTCTTCTACCGTGCAACAGTTTAGTGTCAACAACGCAAACTGTACACCTGTGATCTACATCTCATACATTGCACACCAAGATTGTACTAATTCACCCTCCATATTTTCCTGCTCGTATTAAACATCAGAACATTTGTGACCACTTGGGTTAATAATTCCTATCTTGACAAGCTGATCATATGCAAGCGGCATTACTATTCGGTTAGAATGGATGAGAACAGGGCAGTCTTAAAACAACTCGAGAAGCAGATTCGACTTCTCAGACCGCTACCTTGAATCACTAACCTGTCCCATGGCTTATATGCCGTTCATCATCTTGCCTCCGGTGCTAGGAGCCGATCTTTTGTTTTCTCTTCGAAATCCATTTCAAGCCTACCAGTGCATGATTGTTTCTCCTAGAGATAATTGCTACTGAACAAGTGCTTTGTTTCGAGTAATGCATGACGAATTGCACCAAGGTGATGCTGAGGTAAAACGGAAGCATAAGAAGACTGATGAAGGAAAAGCAGAACATACGCCGTGACCTTCTCCCTTCTAGGCGGAAGCACAAGTGCGATCTGTGGCTACGTTTGTTTACTAAGTAGTTGAGTTTTTCCACGGGGAGATTTGGTAAAAGACGTGGGTGTGGCACAGCATCGTCTTGCCACCAAATTTAGGATTCTCGGTAGTTTATTCTCTACCGTGGTAAGTGCGTCCTTATGACTAATCTCACGCTCACGTAGTTGGCTTTGGCTGTCCTAAAAGCTAGAATTTATTAGTTTATTTTGCAAGTAGTCCATCGATTAATTGAAGACGGACTTCTAAATCATTTCAGATCTTGTAAGGCTGCTTTGTAGGATCACTTAATCTCCGAAAAAAGCGTTTTTCGAATGCGACGGTGGCTATTAGTTTTGTATGTTATTTTGTTTCATCATTCCGTTCTCGATTTGTAAGGTGGCTCTTGAAGTCATTAGTGACTTTGGTAGTGGTAATTTCTTCTTCTAAATGAAGCTGAAAAGTGTAAAATATTTCGTGAAAGGTCTTTTTAAGAGCAGAACAGGTTTTAGGAGGATTTCTTTTGTAATATTCTGCTTTTTTACTCTGATTTTTTCCCTGACTGCCTTGAGTTCTTTGGAATGAAATAAATTTTTGCAGTGCATTAGTAACATAAGACTGCCGTTGCTGTCTTGACCTCGAATGTCTCCTTCCATTATCTCCGATCCTTCAGTCTAGATCCATTTTCGGGCTGAACTTATTTCTAGTGATGTACTTTTGCAACTCACCAACGTGTTTTTTTTGCTCACGTGCCAAACCTTTCTCTGGAGCTTAATCCCGAAGCTAATTCATCAGTGCACTGAAGAGATTAGCTTCGATTAAATGCTATGCGACTAAAGCAAGTCAGAATTTGCATTTGAAGAAACAAATTAGAAGCGATGAGTTTATTTCATCTAAGGATCGAAGAGAAAATGATATAGACTTTATGTTTCATTAACCACGTGTGCCTGACGAGGCATCGTTTCCGCCGTCGTCTTCATGGGTTAGCACACAGAAGGCGTATCTGCAACAACTTCGTCATCTGTAGGACCAGAACGCGAATTGGCAGCTCGGGTAAGGGATGGCGAAATGCTTTTGCTAATCTGCAACCTGATTCTCAATGGACCCCTAGCTGAAGCGTTTTCTGATACCGACTTCCATTGGTTACTCACAAAGGACCCACTTACAGCTGTCTAGAATTTGGCTAGGGCAGCACCGATTTCTGTGAGCAATCCGTTTCTCTGTTGCCGCACTCATATTCCTTTTCTGCTCTTAGACATATATTTAGAGGCAGTCATACTCGCGGTTCGTAACGCTTTCAAACAAATGATTTTACTGTTTGACTATTTTAGGCCTCCGTGTGTGGGCGTCATGTTGTCATTGTATCCCTACTGTTTTCCTATACTAGCATTAACAAGAAAATTGACTACCACGTAATAATTATAAAAGAAAGTCAATTGTTTAGAGACTGAAGTGGGATGGAGCCAGAAGTATGCAAGCGTAGATTCCTTCTCGACCTCTAAGGGCGAAACTCCTGGGCACGTCTGCAATGCTCGATTTTACATTGTGTCGGATGTTGGAAAATTCTGGTTCAAATATCAGGCTTCAGAGCATTGTAAAATCTGATTAATTTGAGGTTCTATTGAGTTTTTTGTGTCATTTACTGTCCCATAGGGAAATAATTTGGGCACACTAATAGTCAATTGTGGGTAAGGATAAATTTTGGCTCTGCGAATGCATGATTGATAATCATGGCTGGGCATCAAGTATACTTACCAAAGTGCCGTCTCTTTAATGCTCCTATTGGTGACTCGGCCAATACTGGGCTGTTGCATAAAAACGTTGTATGAAGTAGCATCTTGTTGCAACAAAGAGTAAACGTGCTGCCTTGTTCATTACCTGAACGATCCGTAAACGCCCACATCTGACTGCGACTCTTTTTTGCTTTGGATGTATCTCACTTCGTATTGTCATAACTTTAATTCCACCAAATTAGAGTTTGTTTAATAGCACTTAAGTGCTGATAGGCTACAAAACCAGATTTGTGCACTATCTAATTGCCACATTCGACCCTAGCCACTCTAAATTTCCAACCCGACATAAAAACCATGATGATGTTCACTTCGCAACATGAAATATCTGACAACGGAATTTTAGCAATAAGAATTAAGTGATGGTAGCAAAAATAATAAAACTAGCAATTTGCGAACCTGGCGGTGTTTTAGGTGGCTTTATTTCTGCGTTTCAGATCACCGCTTCAACTTACAAGTCTAGATGCACATTCTAGGACATATTCAAAAAGGCTTGCTGTCTAGTTTTCCATATTCCCACACATGACGGTCAATGTTCCGCCTAGAACTCGTCATCCAGTTATTGCGGATGTCTTTTCATGTGTATTGCAGACAGCAGCTTCGAAACCTTAAAAAGATACAAGTGATGCTCCAGGTTTTGAGTCACCGTAGGCTGCCGAGTCCATTTCTGCAGTCAACAGAACATATGCCATGCGGTGCCAGTTCATTTGTTTCTGCCGCTAGCATGTCATCAGACATATTTTCACCCAAACTTCACCAATCTTGATTTAACAAATGAAAGAACAGGTTATCTGACACATTTAAGCAAGTGCTGTTGAGGCCACAATGAGAAGAGTTTTGACTGTTGTATGCAACATCAGCAAATGATTCCGTACCAGAGTCTGGTTTCACTCAGATAACCTAGAGATGATCTCAAGGACGCAATACGGTTCCATTAAAGACGCTCTAGAAGTCAAACAAGGGGGATATAGATTTTGCGTCCGTGATTATTTTCCAGACACCATTTATGGATAGACAGAAGGTTTTAGCGCATCCACTGAGCTATTTTTACGATTGCGTCCTCAGCATCGGATTCTGGGTGGCATTATGTTATTTGATAAAACATTCTGCCCCTAATTCCGCTCCTTTAGTCTCCTACGGAATGGGTTTACTCTATTATCAAATTACCCAGGTCCGAAATGATCCATTTGTTCATTTTGTGAACCCAAGTGTTTGAAGGAAAATATAAGCACAAATAAAAATCCATGGCAAATATCCTGATCAGACTGAAGCTAGGTGTCCTCTAGTTATTGTTGTACTGAGGATTTGTCTTGACAATCAACGGCGCAGCCCAACAGATCCGCGTTCTGACGACAGGTTTCGTTACAAAAATAGCGATAGTAAAACAACTTTCCGTCCATCAAACTGATTGTTTACATGACTAATCACAGGAAGAGAATAAGAGGGACTCGTTTTATTCAAATTTGCTAGCTAGTAGAAGTTCAAGAAGTACTACTCTAGCAACTTAGAATTGCCTATCTTTGGATGGCGCCGAAGGTTAAGTGGACCACTGCACATACAGGTGGCATTGAAGAAGCGCAATAACTCGTGTTACCCGTAGCGCCATTAGCAATGAACGGACTATTGCAAAGCTTGTAGACGACATCGAGGGAACCTTACACATTCACTTGCCATTCCTCCTAATGCAGTAAGTATTAGACTTTGAATGGCCAAAACTTTGAAGTAGGTAAAGGAAAAGCAAAAATAAGCTATCTCATTGAGTCACAGAAGAATGAGCATTCGCCATGTCGAAATTATGGAACATAATGAGCAGCACGGTCACATATATGAATGCAGAAGTTTCCCATCACACAATCGCCAAGGTGGTGATCTTCAAGTTTCTTCTTCCCTTGCTGCCTCTTTCCAACTTAGTCTTCTTCATCTTCCACCGTTCCTTTTCTTCCTCGTGTTTTATGATTTATTATTTTTGCGTGTCTTTGCTCGTCCTCTTAAAATGCAAAATAACAGGCCCAGACATGTTCTCTCAGAAATGGGCAACCTCTTCAATTTCTGTCATTCTTCCGGCCTTCCTACTTTATACAGGGCACGGTTAGAAAGGCATTTCATGCACATACTTAAAGGGATTTTACTGCAACACATTTCGTGTTTGAATGCACCTTTGACCACTAGCAGGATTAACTTAGCAGATTACTGCCATCTTCTTAGCAGTAACTTTTTCGCAGAGCAGTGTGTTGACACTGCAGATGGTTAGCCATGAGTGGCCAAGAACCTGTAATCTGCGTTAAATATGATGCGTTCACTCTTGACAGCATAGCATCTAACAAAAATCGTTTCATGTATTCAGAGAGTGCATTGCACATCTTTGAAATAATGCTCGAAATGTGACAACATTAATTAAAACTAATAAAATAGATGGTTACCAAATGAGTCCTACACTGAATGATATCGAATCAGACGAAAAAGCCTGCATCACAACTCTCGGTTTTTGTATTAAACGCTCAAAAGTGCGTCTTTGACTTTTAGCTCACGAGCTTGCAGCTGAAAAAAGACATCACACTTTGCATCATGGCCTACATTCGTACATTTTCTGCCTTTTTTATCTCCATCCAATGCGTAGACCAAAACATTAACTCTAAATTTTCTTACGACCTTTATAGGCCTTTACTATATGGACAACTTCAAATTCAAGGAACAGTTTAATAAGGTCTCAATTACGACAGCCTTGTCGAAGTCGATTAATAAATAGGCTGCAAACTTCAGAAACGATTCCATTTAATTCCCATGATAGCGAAATAAAGACGTTAGAATCTGCTTTTAATGTCACTTGCCATCAGAAGTAGAACAGGGTAGATCGGTCTAACTAACCACATACGAGACATGAGCCCATTGTGAGATGGTGATCACGGGTAAACAGCATTGGACGGGAGGCAAAGAAATGTTTCGAATTAGAATTTTAATTCCCTTTATTAAAAAGGTTTGAAAATAAAGTGGACATAAACGCCTACATCAAGTATTATTCGTCACAGTCGGGCAGGTAATATCTCGCCGGCTCCAAATACCATGGAACAATACCAAAAACTTGCTTTAAAACCACTACAAATTACTCCCTCTGAAGAGCGTGACTGCAGTCAGCAAAAGCACCAAAGTCTTATGACTTGATTAGACCACGCGCTACACATCGGTTTGGCATAGCATTTTATTCTGTGTGATTATTTTTCATATTATATCCAGAAACACAACTTGCTCCTTCGCCTAACAAGTTTTTACCGCCGTGACGGCTCACTCACGTTCTTAAAAGCTTTGTCAAGTTGCATACTATGCCTGATGTTACAGCAAATTAATAGCAGTAAAGTCGTAAGAACACAAGGCTGCTGGTTCTGCTTAAGAATCCTGAATGAGAGTTTGACCATCAAATGCCATCTTCAATTAATTACCCATCTGTGGCTAAGCAAAATTCAGTCTATTAGTTGTTAAAATGTGTCCCACACTAGAATATCACGGAGGAATGGAACTGGACTGTGTTTGACACGCCTGAATTTTAGGGCTGAAAATTCCCGCAAATGTCTTTGAATCGTATCATAACTCTGCTTAGTTCATTTGATGCACGAACATAGCATGCAGCTCTGGTCCAGATTTGAGCAGAGGCCGACACTGGTTGGTGGCTATCTGTGTATTAGACTCATAAACCTCTAAAAAGATAGGGATGAGAAGCATGAAGGATAGAATGTGGCAATTACATGTGTATAGGATGCCAATTCTCACAATCAAGCAGGTGTCAAGTGTGCGTATCTCAAGTGGAATGCAAGCTAGCAGCTTTTGAGGAAATATCGGTGACTGTGTCCCACTTATTCCATGCAGAAACACTAGTATTTGTTGAATACGAAACCATTTATCAGGACTAAAGTGCAGTTTGTCGTGATTTGCTGCCTCCCTGTTTAGCAGCGCCACGCGGTGACAGCGGTCCCCTTTCTTAGGCGGATGTAAAAGAACGCCGAGGCGAATGATGGTTTAAAACCATCACTTTATCACACGCTAACAAGTTAGTTTTTTGAGTAAAGCAGAGGGGGAGGATCCTTCGGCCCACGCTTACTAAGAACGGCAGAACTCGCTCAAATACGGCTTGACTTCCCTCTCCATCTAAAGACAAGCAGGGCATGTAAAACCAAAGAATGCGAAGGAGGACTGTCATTGATTGCCTTATCAAACACGCGATTGCCCTCACAACTTAGCTATCTAAGATGGCAGTTTTCATAGGAGACGCTACAGGTAAACAATGTCAGTCATTAGGTTTGCCAGTGTGCGGTGTGGATTAATAGCAGCCATCAAAAACACAACAGACACCCACCAATGCGCTTCATTGAGGCGTTTATACTAATCTTCTTGAATCACGACTTGAATGCAATGTTGTGGCATTAGTTATATCTGTGACGAAATGTCGTTCTGAAAGAGTATTCTAAGAACCCTAACTCGTGGCTGCATCGACAAAAGGCTCGAATTGCATTAACAAGTTCCAAATCACCCAATGTTCTCGTCTTAGTCAGAAAGCATTTATATTATTAGTTTCTCTTAAGGTCACATGATATGTGCGACTTTTTGTTTTGTAAATAAAGAAAGAAGTAGGTTATTTGTGGCTCTACAGAATCACCCACTACGAGTGCTGGCAAAGCACCGCCATAGTCTACCACGAGCTGCCATGCGACATGCCAGTAGTCGATTCACACAAGTGATGATTGCATAGAACGCAATCACACCTCCAACAGTCTGATATGCTCGCTTACACATTTCAACGTCTTCTACTATTCGTCATTCTTCTCCGTGCTGCTGGTTTGACTACGCGGTTCATCGACAACATCATTCAGCATCGCTTCGTCTATACTCTCATTCTCTTTCTTATTTTCTGCCTACTCTTTAATTTACTTCGTCTCCTACGTATACGCGCACTTTTTCAAAGCTGTTTAAATCAATTTGAACTGTTAGAAGAGAACCATGAGTTAAACTTCCTTCAACCCAACCCGAGTATTTTTTGATTTTATTGCATGGTAGCTGGTTTGATAAATAAATTCCTGGACAGATGTGTGGAAAAGAACAAGCCGGTGCTCTTGCTTCGTCTCCTCCAGAAACGTTGAATTCCTGCACTTTTGTCCTTGGTATAATGTAATCTTTAGAAGTAAGTTGCCGATTCCTTATGCCCACTTATGCATTACTCCTCCAATTACTCGGCCTTGCTTCTCTTTTATATCTACCTCATATGCATTAGCTGTTGCCAAATCGGTAACGGTAGCAACATTCTTAGACGCGCATGGCTGCAATATCTTGCTCAGTATAATTGTCGGTTACCCAACCCACTTTGGAGGCACTACAATGCATTACGTAGGGCTAGACTAATTCAGACCGCAACATAATGGGTTAGGCTAATCACCCATATTAGATTGTGCTCAAGTGGGACAGAAAGGCCTCCTCCTCTGACCTGACTTTACATCCTGTTATTAATTTCAGTCTGGTTACTACTTCATTTGCCAACTCAAATCAATCCAACAGAAGCCATGCAACGTAAATTGTGGCTCTTTACTCCGATTCACGGATTCGAAGAATCGGTGTGCATGTGGAAGAAATGAATCACCTGGTAACTGACATTGAAGCAGTAAACTGTGAGATAATTTGTGCAGATCAAAACGCTGTCATGCTTATTCCCTATTTTGCTTTCTTAAATGAGTTAACGGAATGCCGAAATTTGCTTTTTACGACATAATTTAAAACTGGTTAAGGCAAATCAGCTGCTTTAATCGTATCTACGCAGTCTTAAGCGAAATATTTTGGCTTTCGATCCCATGCTGTGGCATGACCTTTAACTATTTAATTCCAGTTCTTCGCACCCTATGTCTTCCAGGCTGAGTTTTAAACCAGTAAGCATCTGAGTTCTCTATGGAATTTTCTTGCTTAAAGGATCCATTCAGTGAAGCGTGTGGTCAACTTTATTAGGCTTTCTCATTATGAAGTCCGCAGCAACGTGCTAGCTACCCACAGGTGCCACATGAACACAAATGCTTAAGGCTCAATTTGAGATACGGGGAAATGTGCCCCTTTGTGCCAGTAATGCGCCATCGATGATTCTGCGCACATCTGAATAAGTTGTCATTCATTGGGCTGCTTAGCTGTTGCTATTATGGAGCAGCCGATACTCTTTTTGAAAATTAAGTCCCAATGCATTGTCCACATTAATGCGAATTCAGGCTAGACACTGTAACAACATGCAATGCTGAGCGTATCACATTTTACGCATTTATGGGCACCATAAACGGGTGAATAAAAGGACATTTGGGAGTGTTTTAAAGCTATGCACCACCGCTTTAACAATCTTCTCCATAATACAAATGTCATTTTTTGGATTCTGTTGCCTTAACGAATCTCCGAAAATTGCTAATAATGATATCACATGTCATGTTAGGAGCCGGGGGCATAGTTGAAAAACAAACTGGACAGACTGATCATTTGGACTGTGTCATGCAACGATTTGACGGCTGCTGACGTAGATGCAGCGTCCCGAGACTTCCTTGAAGGTGAATAAGGCACAGCACTAGGACAAAATACATATATTCTGCAAACAGAGGGATTGGGGCTGCTGGCATGGTCCAGAGGCCAGCCAACCGGTGAGCACAACATAGTTACCCAAGTGACCGAAACCGGGAGTTCGAACACGCATAGTATTACAGTGGACTTTACGGTCTACAGTATCTAACAGTCTGCTGGTACAGATCAGGGTGAGCTATATAAGTTCATATTTTGCATGCATACATGACAACGCAAGATTTTAGCTTTCCACATTTCCAGAGGTGATTACTTTGGTCTGGTGTCAAGGTAGCAAAAAAACATTAACACTGTAACTTTTCTGCTTACGTTTTAGTGAGACACAAAAGCTTGGTTCGAGGTCGTGAGTTTACTAGTCATGGGTCTAATCAGTGACTTGCCATCACCAAAAACATCACCTGAACTAGTTCAAGATGTAGTATATATCACTTCATCCAAGCATGAAAAATTGTGCAAAGTTGAGGAATTCTAAGGTAGGAAGGTACTTTTAGTGACTTTTCACTGAATTAAATGGGTAAGTAGAATGCATTACTCAAAGACAGTCACAAGTTTAAGCAAAGGCTTAGTGCCACCTAAAAATATCACAATAATTTTGGTGGATGGTGGTAACCACGAACGTGCAGCTAAAGGTACTATGCACACGAAAAGTACACGGACTAATTGGAGACAATGAAAAGGGTGTAAAAGCAGACACGTCTCAGCAGGCAAGTCAGTTCTAAATAAAGCAAAGAGACGGGTAAAGAAATGGAATCTGGGAGCTGGCCATGTTCGTATCTGTGGAAGCGCGTACTGTGAACTGAGTTCGTAATTTTGCTTAGCACTCAAAGCCATGCAACTCGTCAGTTTCACAATTTCGTGCAGGAAAAATAGCCACCTATGAGTTACGTCTGAGCCTGCGACCCATTGAAGAGCCAGCATTTCAGCATACCGCTCTAGCAATCAATAAACTAGCAGCTACTTTCCGTTACCGTTTTCGCTCTTGCACTCTGCTTTGCAAACTGCCAAACAAAAGATCGAATCTCCATGATTCAATGCTGCCTGTCCTGATGACCGCAGGTTAATTCTTCCCCTGTTGAGCTAGCGTCAGTCCTCTCTTTCGTCGTGATTTGCGTCAAACTGGCCCTCAGAAGTTAGGAGGATTACTCGCTTCTTTCTGAGTTTGGTGCTCCTCTTTTGACTGCTCCGCCAGTCACCAGGTCGTCGACTGGCAACCGGATTGACTGGGAGTTCCTGTCCAATGGGGCACACTTGCGTGTTTATATTCAGCTCAAATTTGTTTCGAATGAACACTGAGGACACTAGTGTTGGACTTCGGAATCGGTGCAGGAGAATATCGTTACTCCTGTGCATCCAGTAAGTATTCTCTGCACGTTGACAGACGCTGTGTTGATTCCAGTGAGCACTGCATCAACTGGAGGTCATCAATTAATAAGGCGTGCATTCAGTTCACCCCTCAATAATAATTCTCATCATGATTAACTGGTTGGATTCTACTACTTTTCATTGGTAAAACGATACCTCACAACTAATTAAAACAGTATATTGCGGAGCCTTAATGCGATGGTGAGTGGAATCATATGCTGTTTCATTCCTCCATTGAAGTGACGCGCTATC
>LWMJ02000382.1:0-66607 GCA_001693035.2 Taenia asiatica | reverse complement strand
ATGCAGAAAGATGTGGTAAATCCGACTAAAGCCAGAATTCGAATATTTTTGGAAAACTTTCCACAGTGCTTAGAAGTATATGCAATTCAAGTGGCGCACGTACTAATGAAATTGGAAGTTGCACAGGTGGTTACTTTGACCAATCTCCATTGTTTATGCATGCACTGATGCCGTCACCTCCCATGATGATTAACAAGGTCGGATGTATAAACTGATCTACTTACGCTGCACACCACTTCCACTGAGAGTAGTTTACAATGACATCGTCCGCTTTGAAGGCTGCGGCCGTAGGTTTGCTTGGAAATGTACGGTATAACATGCCTAATCAATTTGCCTTGCATTCACAGATCGTACATTAGGTTTATTGTCGTTCATTTCGTCAATGATTAAAATTCCAGAGGCTACATAGATTCCATGTAGGGCGTTGGAGCCTTCCCTTTCAAAAGCAAGAATAGTTGTCGACAGGAGCTTCAGATGATTGTCGGTGAATTGTAAAAGGTCTTGCTTACCATGTTGATGAACTTTGCTGTATATGTAATACTTTGTTTGTTTGAACTGCCGGTTTCGGTCACTTGGGTGGCCATATGGTACTAAGCCGGTTGGTCGGCCTTTGGGCCGTGCCAATAGCCCCAAGTCCTCTGTTTCCAGAATACATGTATTCTACCCCCAGTACTTTGCCTTCTTTTACCTTAAAGGGAGCCTCGGGACGCCACATTGGTGGCAGCGGAAAGCAGACCCGACTTTGATGGATTTTATCCTGCTCCGTGCCGCTTCTGTCAAATTTTGGGAGCACCTCTGGTATATTGTAACAAGGGCTAAGATCAACGTCCAGCTTCAGCACCTCCCTCGCCCTCGTGTTCGACAGGGTAGTTATTAACAACTGAAGCGACACTAGCCGTGAACTCCAAGTCCAGTGGAACTGTTAAGAGAGACCTGCGACGTTGTGGTCAAGCATCCTCCGTGAGCTCTCTCTCCTGTTACCAGATGTAGAATGTGCAGGATGCCATTGGATAGCATCGTTTTATGCTTTGCACGCCTGGATCGCATGCATTTTGTTCCTATGAGGTCCGACCGCCACATTTGCTCAGGTTTCTACGATGCCCTTGCGTTTCTCCTACGGTATCAATTAAGCCTGGAATCGCAATATGTGTTGTGTGTGTCTCGACCCATTTCGAAAACTTGGGTTCGTACCTCCATCTTCCATTGGACTACATTGTCGTGAAAGAGGACGGCCAAGGAGTGCGCATTTGCTGCACCGAGTGCTACGCGGAATTGATGGCGCTACAGGAACACATGCGTTAGAATCTCGATGACTGGGACGGTTAGCTCGTGGGTGCTTCTCGCAGCACTGATTACGTTGTGATGGCAGACACGGGAGGCTGACCAAGGGGAGCGTCAAAGACGACGCTCGGAAGAAGAGAGGGGCTGTGTAATACTTTGTTTGTTCGAACTGCCAGTTTCAATCACTTGGGTGGCCATATTGTACTGAGCCCTCTGTTTCCAGAATATATGTATTCTACCCCCAGTACTATGCCTTCTTTTACCTTAAAGAGAGTCTCGGGACGCTACAGTTATATCCTATTTGATGGCAAAAATGTAACAAAATGCATACAAAAATCTTTCATTCAATAGAAGCATATACATATACGCCAAATAAAATCTATCACATAAATTTTAAACCAAAAACAAATGCAAAAATTTTGTAGTTTTCAAGACAGAAGTCAACTGGATATCGTAAATTATATTAACCAAACAATTGTTTTAGCTAACCATTTCGCTCACAATTTTCAAGGTCATCAACGGTAACTGCGTTAATCACGTTGGCATGCTGAGTCTGTTGCTACACTGCAACGTCAAAATGGGTCGCATATTCCTGAAAATTGCCCTACCTACTTTGAGAAAAAACGAATTTTACATAATCACTCATAGGTTCTTTAACGATCGATTCGGAACCACTTAACTGCCTGCGGGTTGTGGCCGGAAGCCATCTAGCCAAATCTGGATAAGGCTTGAACCACGAACGAGCTGTGTACCGCATTCCACCGCCATAGGAAAGGCCTGAATGTTATTGGTTCTGACTGGTGGCTTAGGTCAGCGTGTGCATGAGGCATTACACATGTAAAACAATGCATCTTAGCTTAGATGCGCAGTGCTTAAAGCTTCTTCTACGTCGATCTACAACTTGTTACGGCACCAAAAAGGAAAGATTAAGTGGCAAGTGCTAGCTTATTCCCGTTTTAGTGAAGTGCGATTCAATTGTAAGACGTTTCATAGTTAGGACTAGCTGCACAAACACACAGTCACAATCCATTTGTTTGGTTTTACATGCAAGTACCCGGCTTCGCACTAAGCTCTTTCTTCCATTGCTGGTACCTATGCAATTTCTCGTTTTATGCAATTAAACCATAGATTTGCCCGATAGTCAACAAGCCTAGCTTGATAGAGAAAACTGAAATAACACAAGCATCTAGAGCTGCGCTGTGTTCCGTCCACTTAGGCCCAGAATTAATCAGAATTATATCAAAGCAGCTTATTCCATTCACTAATCACTTGTGGCAGTTCTCGTCTAAGTTGGCACAAAAATGGAAATGCGCGAAGGCATGCACGTAAAAAATTCGCATTCATTTGTGACCAGAATCAATTCCACTGGAAAGTCCGATGCATGCTTCGTCCTATGAATGCCTTCAGCAAGGACTTAGAGCGAAACTATTTTCCCGTCCTTGTGATTGCAAATTGATCAGAAATGAAACTCAGAATCCCACTCCCTTCTATAATTGTTCGCGGCGTTTCTCGTTATAAGAGCTGACAATTTTGGTGCATCCAATATATAAAGAACTTAATTTGGCAAAAAAGCAGCGATAGCACAAATATCTGCAATTTTGTTTTAGATTTGATTATCATTGAGACTTTGTAGCAGGGTCTCTTCTGCAACTGCTTGCAACATTTCTCATTTCGCAATGAGGCGATTTAGGCACTGTCAAATTGTAGTGATTCAATTTTGTCAAAGAAATCAAAGAGAGCAAGGATATAAGGCTCTGTTCGTTTGTATATTTATCAATGAAATATTAGCCAGAATCTAGAATCAGCATCTTGTTCGCTCCTACAAAATATTAGGGCAGTTCTCGTTTTCAAATCGGACAGGGTAGATGTGGCCAATGTGTGTGTTGTTCATTCTGTCAAGAAAAGCTGAGACGCTATGTGTTTAGAGGTGCGATCTTTGCTATCCTTTTTAATGAGATATTGCACCGATTGTCAGTTTATTGTCTTACTTACGTCTGTAAACTCTTGTGGCATTTCTCGTGATGAATCTGTCAACGCAAGTGTGGCCAAAGCGTATATTGTCTATAGAGGAAACGAAGACTGCGAGAGTACGGTGACAAAGAAAAGTGTCAAAAAGAGGATAGGTTTGTGCACTTGTGGCAAAGTTGAGATGAATCTGATTTTATAAGTGACGATGCGGATGCATGGGGACATAGGGCAAAGGAGGTGAAGTGGATTAGGTTAAATCAGTGGGAACATTTTTAAAAACGAATTGATTGCATGAAGATGGCATTATGTAGACCATCTACTTTCGTCAAAAAGCCTTTTGCTTTTTCTTCCTTCTTACCCGCGATCAATTCGTGTACCACTCTAATCGCTTTTTTTCAATATCGTCGCATCTGATATCCAGTGTGCCACTCAAAACCACAAGATCACCCACAAAGTGTACTGCTCAGAGCTCAGACCAGACGACACTGTGGAGCACCACGTGACACGGGCTACTAATCGGTTCACACGTGTTAGATTTGATTTAGTCCCTCACAAAACAAACGCTTAGATATGCTGTCCTACAAGTTGTGTCGTCTTCCAGTAAGTATTTTGATTCGCAATGTTGTTGCAACTATTAGGTTATTTGTCGGTGCCTCTGTTCTGCTTCAGTTTCTCCTTGCCTGCGGTCGTCGCCTCCCTATCAATCTCTCTGTCACTCCCAGCTTCCCATCCCATGGTTTCAAAGGCGTTGGAGGGCAAAAACAGATTTATATTGTAGAAATTATGGGTAAGTTATGCTACGAGACCCTCTTCCGATGCTAACCTTCCTCCTCTTGCTTCATTTGCGTGTGTCATTCGCAGAATATCAAACATGCTATCCGGTGTAAATGACATTGAAATTTAAATCCATGATTAGCCTTTTTGAGTGTGCTATTCGAAAACATTCAAGTTCCTTTCATTAAGCCAATTTCTTCACATTTTACTCAATTGCGTGGCTAGATGAGCAGGTGGGAAATCAGTCTAGTGGTAAATGAAAGGAGGCAGGAAACAGTGAAGAATGCTGCACCACAGTTCTGTGAGGATGTGTTCAAATGTGCACATTCCTCCTATTCTCACGGATTCGCAAACTCATCGCCGCTGTCTCAACTATTTCTTTGTCTCTTTCAGCTCGTACCGAGGTGGCGCCTGGGTCGCTATTGCCTTCGTAATGCAAGACAGCAATGCTTTCAAGCATGTGCTTAGGGGTGCGCATCAGATGATCACCCTTGTTATCTCAGTAGCAATCTTTGGGGGTGAGTTGCCGCCTTGTCAAACCAATTTCTACTGCTCTAAGCCTACCGTGCTGCAGCACCAAGGGACCTACTGATGTACAATAACTTGACGAATATTCATGTTCAACTGTGGATGCACTGTAGTTCGATACGCAAGACTTGACTTGACTTGACTAGATTTGACCGGATCAAAATGAACGAGATTAGCCACCTATGATAGGTATGACAGGCACGAATAAAGTAGGATGGAGGACAGCAGACAAGGCTATCTTACCCATCATGTATTCCTCATCCTCAGAAGGACCTTATTCGTCACCACTCTCACTTTTCCAATCGACTCAACACAAATCCATGTCATGTGAATTGAGGACCTCTCTTTCTTTCTTTCTTTCTTTCTTTATCGCTGATTTTAGGCATAAGGTACACGTATAAGAAGTAGGCCTGATGAGTCTTCGAAATAGGCGGACAGAAGCCCACTTATCTGCGCCACTTTTATCATGCCTCTCTCCAACGCATCTTCGATGAGTGTCCCTTTTGACTCCTACTGCGACTATATGCTCTCCATTGTTGCGTCTCACATTCTGTCGCATGGATATTGCTCCTCTCATTCTACTCAATCAAAAGCCAAATAAGTATTTGCTGCAAATAATTTCCCACCTTTAATTTGCCAATTTATTGACACATGAGCGCCCTGCTCCTCTGCTTCCTTTACGTTTCTCTCACCTCTCCTTAATTCGATCCCAACAGCATTTCTCTTCTGCCTACCCTTATTACCCCGTTGTCTTCCAGCGCCCTTTTATCTAGATCAGACTAGTAGAGGCTGGACTGGATCAGGCTGTATCATGCTCCACCCAAAACCAAATCTTGCTTTGAGGTAGCTCAGCTTTGGTTACCATTAATTTCTAATTTCTATCTTTCTTTCCGTTGCTTTAGCTTGTTCTGCACCACTTCGCCTCAACTCCGTCTCCTGATTCTACTTATCCTCCACTCATTCCCTCGAAAGCAAAGGCGAGCGCATTGCTCCTACTTCTCACTTCGTAATTTGTCGGCTGGTCGAATTCCCACCTGCTCATCTCACTGCCTAATTTTTTTACTCATTGTAGTGGTACTTTCTTACTGGCGCTGCACAAAACGGAGTAAGAATGTGTGCTTCCCACTCTAGACCACCTGCTCCGTTTCCACTGCGTATCTTCGCCTACCTGTCTGCCTAATTTTGTGTGTGTGCCGCTGTCAACATTTGTCTTCGTCCCACGAAAACATGCAGAAACACGTGTGTGCATGCTTGTGTGCTAGTGGCCGCAAAGGGACAATCACTCAATCCTCGCCTTTTAACCTGTCCTTGTAGTCCTAGGCAGCGTAAGATCTCTTTCAATCATTTGTAAGGTTGCTAGTTGGTTGCACATTTGGTTTCAACTCAGCCCTTTCTCAATGCTCCATCACCCACCCATTAACTCAGTTTACTCCATTTAATTACTTTTCCCCTCCTGTGACTCCACTAACTTCTCTCCTGTTCCAGATTGGAATGGACTCAGCACACGAAAATGGCAATTACCCTCCTGTCAGGCTGAAGTAATTTGTATCCTGCAAGCTGCATATAGAGTATAGTAGGAAACAAAGGAGACTCGCACAGAAAATGCTATGGGGTGGGGCACGAGAAAGGAGGAGTAGACAGGAGGGCTCTTCTCTATCCATTTCAAAGACGTCATCGGGCCTACTTCTTATGTGTGTACAATGATGCTTAATATCTGATGGGAAGGAAGAGAAGACCTCAATTCACATTGCTACCTTGGATGATAACGTACAAGACTCCTGTGAGGATGAGACATGCACGATAGATATGAACCGTTTCGAGTCTTCTCGGAAGTCGCGTTCGATCAGAAGTTGGAATAAGCATTACGAGGCACGGTACTCGGGGTTGCCACTAGTTTGTGAACACCTCTGTTAACTAAATTGGAGATTAAACGCTGATGCTAGGAGCTTTTGATTCGTATTATGAGTCTGGGCTTCCAATTTAAAGTACATTGATAAAAGGAGGAAAAATAAAAGGCAATTTTTGTTGGTAGTAGGATTTTGCAGGCATGTTGGACTGTCAGATTTAATTTAGTTAATGTGCAAGCAAGAGTCACCTTGTATCACTTCTTTTGGGGGTAGAAGCTGTTTGCATTTGCTCGATTTTTCTAGGAAACAGGGATTCGCTTTTGGGAGAGATGGCCAAAGTTTTAAAGCATGAGGATCATTCATTTAATTGTACTTTCGAATGTGTTAGCCTGATATTTCCTGTTCATTCACACACACGTGGAGGTCGCAGGTGGGATGTCTTCCCATTCCCACTCAGCAAGATGATTTCCGCTTGTACTTCCCAACGGTAAGTCGCCAGGTTGTGCTTCTCGTCACACGAGGCAAAACCAAAGAAAATGAATGTAGTTGAAAAGAGTACAGTTGGCTGCTGGCATAGTGGACTTCACTGCATGAACCCACATCGTTGCTGAGACGATATTTTCACTCCTCTCCTGAATTCTGTTGAAGTGTACTCGAATTAAGACTATAAAATGGGCTCCATCACAGCAACTAGCAGTGAGAGAGGACGGAAGTGAGAGGTTGAAGTGCTGAATTCGGTATGGATGAATGTGCTGGTGGATTGTGACTCAACTCACTGCCTCGGTATATTGACAAGCAATTGAGAATGCTTGTGTCAAATGGAAGCAAAGATCTACTTTTTAGGTCACAGTGCGGTAGTTGCTCTCCATGCTGATGTGCTTCATTTGAAATAGCAAGAGGTGTGTCAGAATACCAATGAAGGTGGATGATGTCTCTGTCATGATGCACTGTAGTATCGCGGGGTATCAACAACGTTCGTATACACTTCATTTGCGGCATACATTCACGATTGTTTGACATTGTCTCGAGGCAGTCAGGGAAAAGCATGATGGGTTGCTAACACATTCCTGTGCACCGAACACAGCCCCTCCATTCCTCTCTTCTGTCCACTGAACACAGCCCCTCCATTCCTCTCTTCTGTCCACTTTCTTTCTGACAGTATGCGCCTTTCGATGAGACTCGAGACAGCCAACTTACTTGTTTCCAGGCATCATTTCGGCTGGTCTAGCACAAACTTGTCTTTTTCATAATTAAGTATAATCTGCTACTTGTGTTTCATCGCACTGGGTGTCGACAGCACTGTGGGAGGCTGAATTGCTTTGCTGACTCTGTCTAACCAAAATTAGCTGGAATTAATTCTTGCATTTTCACAGTCGCTGTATCGATGAGTCGTCCAAAGCCATTTGGTATTGTTGGCAAATCAATGCTTCTCTTCTCGACGAAAATTCAATAAACTGCTTCCAGTCTTCTCCTTAGACGTGGAAATTTCTATTCATGGAATAAATGTACATTGGTACAGCTTGGAACAATTTTGTGCTTTTACTGAAGCATGAGACGAATTGTCCGGCATCGTGTTTGTTGCGCGGTGAAACATCCTTTTTGGGGATCAATTTGAGCCGTATTAGGTGACAAGTTATGTGTGCCTTTACTATGGTGTTTTAATCGTGCGTCAGGAACGTGCATCCGCAAATGATACAGACGCCTCACCTAATAGACCAGTCGTAGCACAAATGGAAGATGGTGTAGTGTGTGCCACATTAGCAAAAACATACTGAATATCGTCTGTTTAATTCACAGACAAGGCAGATACTGACAAAACTTCTTATAGGGGGTGCAGCTGCAGAATATCATTAACGTGTTGATCTCTTAAGTGATTATTTGCATTAAAGACCTTAGCGCAAACAGTTCTTTAAGAGCTGCACGAATTCTCAAATTTAACAATCACTGTGAGAAGAACTGTGTGAGAATTTATTACTCTTAGGTGGCACATGAACTGCGGCACTGATATGAGATGAAATGATAGGGAGATAGGCCATTACACTAGCAAAGACGGAATGCATTTCCAGGATCGCCTGTATAAGCTGTGTTTCATGGCCTGCTTGTTTGTCAACACATCCGCACATAATTTTAATGTCGACGATTCTGATTCGCCAAATTCGCGCATTGTTATCTTTTGCACTAACTAACACCTAATGTGCTCGAAAGAGACGTCTTTTGATAAATAAGTCCTGTGGAGGTTACAAGTTCAGACAAAGTGTTTCCGACAGCATCTGTATCAATGGAGCTTGCTGTTTCTCGAAGCAAATTTGAAAGTTGTACTTTGGCATCAAGAAAGTGATATTATTTCAACGTATTAAGGTTTAACTGTGATCTGGCTTTGTAGTGAAGAGGCATTAATAAATTCAACCGATTTGATGCTGTCTTGCCAGCACTGACCAAAACAAAAGAGTTGGGATAGTCCGCTGTGCTAAGAGAAATTTATTTAAAAGCATTGCATCGCGCAGCCAAGTCAACTGCACAAAGTGGCTAATAACCGCATTATCATAAAGGGGAATAGAACATGTCGAGCAGTCATTTTATCTAGTCTCACTATACTTGTATAATACGGCAAATCTATCTGAATCTGGCTATAGCAGAAGATGAGTGATGGAAAGGAGAAGAGCAATTAGCTCTTGTGTGTGCATGCGTGGACAGGCCCGCTACGCTGGACTATTATCGCAATAGTCAAAGGATTTGAAAGTTGCAGTCCATCAGATTCGTCTGCGCAAGTAACGATATTAAATTGGCAACTCTCCCTATGCAATTAACGACATAACCATGGAGAATTAATAGATTTTTAAAAATGGAAAACTAATGGTCTTGAAAGTTTTGAACAGAATAATATGTGCGCAAGTACTTTGGCATAGGCATTGCTTTGCCTGCAATGCTTCCGTCATACCTAAGAGCACTACTAATAAAACGGCTCTACTTGCACTTTGGTCGTAGAATGCTTTGTGAGAAAATTGGGCATCGAGGCAGACTGCATGGTAGGAAATGCTGCATGAACTATGATGGCAACATCTACACTTTCATCTTCCAACTTCGCGGGGAGAAGTTTGAACGGAATGATCACTGGGGTGGCAGATCTTGTAAAATCTGCTTCTAGTGACGTGGCAGTGGCTAAAATCAAACACTTGTTTTGTTTGAGTCGACTAGCATCTTCCCCTCATCCACTAGGCTCTGCCACTATTATAGCTTTTAAAGAATTGCTTGCACCAACGCCCTCGATGCTACTAGGCACTTAGGAGATTGAGGCTTAGTGGTATCCTTGAACTGCATCATTTTGAGATAGATTTGCCAAATTCTGCGGTATCCTTTATGTAGTTTTGTTGGATGAGTTTGTACCTGTGACTGTGGATGCCCCTAGCTCCTTCTGACTGATACTGGGATTCAGGGTTTCTAACCTAGGGGAAACGGAAGTAGGACGGAAAAGAGAAGTGCGATCTTTTGCAGTTAGTAAGGTTGTGTTATAAATTGGGATTTGTGTCCGCCTCGGAGAATGTCATCACTAACTCGGCACGTAAGCGCGCAAGTGTTCATCTGATTCACTTCATTACGGAGTAAATTATTTTGCTTGTGACCCAATTTACCAAGCAACTCGCATTCAATTTCATGGAAAGGGGCAGAATTCTGATTTGTGAAAGTCATTTATTTTGTTTTGCTTCCAATAAATGCCATCCTTTGCAATGCATTTGAAGCCCATAAATAAGCTAGATAGAATGTCTTTTCATCTTGACTTTAGCAAGACGAAATTCATTTTCAGAACCCCATGAAAGCGATACCAGGTTATGCACTTCTTATCATGAGAAATCTAAATAAGAAAAAGATGGATGAAGGAGCAAGGCAGCACTAAAGACGATAAATGGGGTTGGAGGGAGGACTGTCAGGCGTTGGTATGAGCCCATATCGACAATGGAGCGATGTTTTTATCCCTCTCGTGACTTCTAGTAAAGTGTGCTTGAACTGGGACTATAAAGTGGGCCGAAGCACAATGGCCAAGAGTGAGAAGCGAAATGGAGAGGACGCGTTCGATGTGGATGAGTATGTTGGTAACTTTAAAAGCGATTCTCTAGTTGCCTCGAGGCATCAGACAAACGATTTCGAACGCTTGAGTTGGTTCCAATGCGCCAGTAGCTCTCCGATTTTATAGGCTTTATAGAAAGAGCAAGATCTGTGCCAGAATGCCATTGAAGACAAATGATCATCTCGGTCGTAATGCAGTTCGTTATTAAAGGGAATTAACAATGCTCGTAATTAAGGCTCTGTACCTTTGGTGACATGTTCTCCTGTTTGCGCTACGTTCATGAGGCAAGGACAAGATGCTATGTCTTTAGTCGACTGATCCGATTTCGGTCATCTTCCTTGCGATGCAATTAATCTTGATGTACAATCACACTTGCTCCGTTTTAGTTTGTGCATCAGTTACTTTGGCTAAAATTGTGTACTGCAATTCAGGATTGTTATCAATTCCGCATTCTTATCCATCTCTAAGCCACCATCCCATTCAATTTGATATAACAAGAGGATTCTCTACCTAACGATTTCACTCACGATATGCTATTTAGAAGCTAGTGATCAATTTACAATTTTCTACCTCAATCTCTTGTACGGTAATGATGTAATCCTCACTTACCACGGGAAGAGCCCGTCTTATCCGAGCTTGAGAGCGCCATTCTGTTCTGCTATCAGGTACAAAAGGCTCAAAGAAATAAATGGTTGCAAAGGAGTGTACGTGAATGGGATGTAAAAGATTGCAGAAAGACCTGAGACCTAGATTGTAGATGGTCTTCCACGTCTTACGAATTGTGATTTTCGGAATCCACCTGAGTCATTCTTTTTTACCCAATACCTCATTTCGTGCGCTATTCTCTTTCATCCGTGCACTTTCTAGAAGTCAAATCGATGCCTGCAACATCCTTCTTGCCAAAACTGCAACCAGGAATTCATGATTGATTAAATCTACATCCCACACAAATGAGGGTATTTTTACTTCTTAGAACATCTGAGTGGTTTATGCGAAGTGCCAGTTGATGAGAATGAAATAACGCTTGGTTTTGACTTCCTTGGGACGAGGTAATAATTTTGCATTCCACTTTTACTAAGGAAGAGTGTAAATGACAGAGACGAGATAACTGCACTGTAGAGTGGCTTACAAGGAAGCTGGAACTAATTAAAACAGACGAAATGAAGCCTTGATTGCGGGACCCACAGAAAGGACCAAGTTGATGCTTTCACTGTAACACCAGGAATTCAGCATGGCAGAAGAGGGAATTCTCGTGATTTGTTTTGTCATAGGAAAAGCGAACGAGATTGAGTTGACCAAATTTGTGCTTTAAAACTTCGCCATGCCTCCTGGATGGAAGCGCAAGTTGCTGAGCATATCTCAAGACGAACAAAGCCTTGTATGCAAACGGATTTAACTCCTTTCAATACCAAACAGCATGACCGTGAGACAATTCTTAGCTTTTCATCCAATACAGCGCAAACAGATGCCCTGGAAAAGGTGGCTTGGTAAACAATAAAACACAATGCTGGACGACTTGTATTAGGCAAGAATGAACTTGCAAATTAGCTCTAGACAATGCCAATGCTCTTTTATTTGATTGATAGACTTTTATAAGGTCCAATTAGAAGACTTTCAGTAATTAGGCAAAGTCACTTAAGTAGGAAGAGCATTTTTGTCGGCAAAATGCTAGGCAGAGCGTCTATGTCAACTAACTCTCTATTTTGCCATTCATTGGAAAGCAGCCATATTGTGCTGCATTGGTTGGATGAAGCAGATCTAGTGCCAGGGCCACAATGCCTTGGAAGAATGGAGATGAGAACACACCCCTGCAATAGGAAAGTATGAAGATTGGTATCATGCCCACCATCACAGTGAAGGCGTGTAGGCAGGGAACGCATTGAGTGTCTGGCAGCTGTACAATAGCGTCTTGGCTGGTCCCTTCCTACATCCCTCTTTTATCCTACTGGAACAATGAATAGCGAAAGATTGTCTTCCCGTCATGGGAAAACCACACGTCAGTAACATCAAGCCTAAGTCTTAGGACCAAGTTCGTCATCATGGAAGGTATGCAAGAAAAGTCGGCTTTGGTTTCTGTGATCCACATTTTGAATGAAAACCTTCCAGAGTTTTACAAGTTAATTTGACTGCAAAGAGGAAGTGGTAATTTGTTTAGCTTGAAGAGACAAACATCAGATTTGTTAATCTTTCAAAAAATGAGGTAGCACCTTCCGTCACTTTACAGGAAATAATGCTGCAAAAAAGACAAACGATTTCTTACTTGGCCTATTCTTGAAGGCAATTACTTGAAATGAAAAATGACTCGGTTGTCAGCTTTGGTTTTACTCTGAAATCCTCATTCGTCCTTTTGGGCATAAGACGCCTAAACAAATAGGGCATGCCTTTCTGTCCTTATTCAGAGAGTGCGTGTGTGTCTTGCTCATGTTACCCAATACAGGCTCTGATTGACAGAACCATGTGTCAGCATATTGCACTTGAGGCGCCAGCCAGATTAGCTTAGCATTAGTTGCCAACCTTTGCATGTAAACGTATTAGTATTTAAACGCATTCACACCGTTGCAATTATAAAACAAGCGGACTTGACCGGACACCACTGCTTCCCATATTACATAATTTTTGCAGAATTTAGAGCTTATCAACTTTGAATTATTTGAGGTCACAATAAAATCAAAGCAAATGACGTTTTGATCCATAAAGCACCGATTTAGCTATTAAATGCATACGTTGGACTCAGGAGGCATAACTCGATTAGGGACAACGTACCTTGTAGCATACAGTACTTTCCTATGTGTAAGTCTGTCCATTTTCTACTAACAGAAATGTAATTAATGAATAACAAATACTATAAGTGAGCAGTATGCAAGATGCCCAAACGTGTAGGCTTCAAAGCTGTTGGTTTCTGAGGTTAAACAAAGTGTTTTCAACTTGAAAGCTGATCCAATAAATGTAGAAGATGACAGGTCTAACCAAACAATCGTTGCACTATTTAGCGAAATTAAACTTGATCCAACGAAGCATACCAACAACAAACAGTATGAGACTAGTATATGCTAGATCGAGCAGCTTAACCAATCCCATATTTATGGCAATTAAAGCATTAGAGCACTTTGTAAGGAAACAACAGTGTGGTAGGAGCAGCAAGGCTTTTCAAAAGAATTGTGCAATCTGCATTTTTAAGGTGAATCGCCACAAGTAGCAAATTGCAAAAGTAGGTATAAGTGTGTGGATGCTTGCGAATGAATGCAGTGCCCAAAGTTGATTGACACATGCAAGCATGTAAAAACTTTTGTCGAGTGATACACCTTATTTCAGTGATCTAGGATATTAGAGCGAAAAGGCAAGCAGATCGTAATGTTTCATTAGCAACTTGTAATGAATTCATTGAATAAATCTAACGCATTTTAGAGGGTGTGTATTAGGAAAGCAATGTTTCGGTCACACAAATTCTGCAAATTTTGGCATCCGATATTACATCTAACAATTTACGACCTTGTGCACACAATCCGCCACTAAATAAACCGAGCATACTCGGCATCTAAGGGCAGAATACAAAACCGCTTTTTCTGCTGCAGCAAATGATAGTTTTACAAAAGGATAAGCAACTCAATTTGTAGTTTGTTTGGTTTAGTAGTAGCTGCCAACACATTTGAACATATGCTGACATAAATTCTAGAGTTCTTTTGCGTGAGTTGCAACAATAGTGTCCGTGTTGGCTATTTTCCAATTATTTTACATTCAGCCTCTCGGCTTTGCGAAAATGATGGTTCATAATTCCCAAATCCAGGTTAATTTAAAACTAAACCACCCATTTCGGCCTCCACTGCCCAAATGTGAAATCAAAATTTCATGTTTTCGGATCCATGTTAAATCATGCATGCAATGCTTTAATTTTTTGCTGAGGACTAATCAAGCACCATTTTAACGGTTAAGAAGGGATTACTTGCTAATTTTCCTTATTTTTTCTGCTAAAGTGCATTTTTGCCTGTACCTCAAGGGATGCGCATGAGATTGACCCTTTAAAAGTTTAGTTAACGACGCATCTTTGGGCATTCCGAAGAGTCGAGTTCATTTTCCCTTCGATTTTGCCTTATTGTTCATGTTCAGCAAAGTTGGACTGCAACACTACTCATTTATATTCAAAAGGCGAAAAAGCACTGCTATGTTGCTGTCGTTGTAAAGGGCAATCACTTGTACTTAGGCAAATGCATATGCACACGCAAAATGCTTTGTAATTTTGCCCAAGAATCATTAAATGACAGCATTATAAGGAGGTTCCACAAGCACAGAAACGCACATTAAACAGCAGTGAACTCATCTTAATTAGCAGCGCGTACACTGAAATGAGGAAGAAGGCAGAAGCGGTAAGGAAAGTAATAGTGACTAAGAGATGACAACGCTAGCTATTCAAGCATAAAATATTGCAATGGTTAAGCTGAAACTCTGCTTCCACCTTAGGTTTTGCTTAATTTGCAAGAAGCACGACAGTCAGTTAGCAAGGCGAGTGCGAGATGAAAGACAGCAAGTTGGACCAATAACTAGTTGTAGTTTGGGAAGTGGGTTTGTCCGGTTGCTACTTTCACATTTTCGATTAGTATTTCATCCAACCACGCTCATCACGGTGACGATCTTGCGCTTTGCATACTCAGCGCTTTATAACGTTCTGCAAGAACACTTTGAGTGCACCATCAGTCTCCTTGTAGATGACCACTCCACTACGGCGTGCTAAACGTCGAAGGGAGGGCTTCGTGATGCCCTGGATATTACCACGCAGAACCTCTCTGTGACTCTTGGTGCCACCTTTTCCAAGACATTGTCCACTTTTACCACGACCGGATATTCTTCAACAGAACAGAGGAACATGAAACGAGACAGTAGCAGCGCTCCGTAATCAAAAAGAATGCAGACGCGACTCAAAACTTGCTTTAAACAAGGGTAGTGGAACCGATGCGGGGTCCACAAAGAACTGTGCCTATGCATTCGTAAGTGCATTACAACTCAGAGCCATTTCTAATTGCTGTCTTTGTTGCAGGTTACAGCCAGCACCCTAAGGCAAGCAGTGATGGATGCCTTCTTCGTATGCCGAAACTATCAACTACTAGCTGTGGTAGGTGACATGCTTATCCTGGTGATTACGGCAAAAGGTAATAAGAAAAAAGCTAAAGGCGGTCGCAGGATTGTAAATTACCCACCTGTATTTTGGAACGTGATTTGACATAAAATATCAATGTAGGATTCCCTGAAGTAGAGAGACGTGCCCCGTTATTAAAATGAATGGGATGAAAATCCTTTTGTAAAGATCAATTGAAGGACAAGGCTAGTAAGAGCATCCAAGTTAACTCAAATGAAACAGCGCACGCTAAGCGTGATATAGTTAAAAAGCTTGTTGATGCCTCTCCGTGGAGCTATTGCCATTAACAATTAAGTGGCCAGTGTGTGACCATCGGTGAGCAGAATTAGCGTCTGTGTGTTGGTAAGCGGTTAAAGCAATCCTAGGGAGCATCGCCTCGTTAAGCCGACAATATGCTTGTGTCATCTTGAACTCATATCTGTGGTGCAAAATGCGAAGGTGTGAGTGAATGCTGGGCAGCGAACCACGTGCTTTGTGAAGAGAGACTGTCTGCAGTGTTCTGCGTAGTTCTAGATGAAATGGCTCCCTTTGAATAGGTTGCACCTTTGAACAAACTTGAGTGCTCATATCAGACCAACCATTTAGAGAAGTTTGCATGCAACGATTCAGTAGAGTGACGGTGTCGATTGGTCCCATTCTACTGACCTTATGGAATGACGTTTACAAAGCTGCACTAGAGGTGAAATCCTGCGAACTGTTGTCAGACAATCCAAGTATGATTGCAATCGTCGCGTGCGGATGTCGGAGGCTCTTTACAAGCGATTTTGACTGCCATTTTGTTGTGGTGGCATTAATGCTAATAGCAACCAACAAGCATTTGCTAAGATACATTAAAGTGCCTACGCGCACCGAAGAAGTGCTGGCAGCATAGCCGAAAATGAAGGGATCCACCACAGAACCGCCAGCAATCCAATGTGATGGTGCTCTGGTCCGAATGTTTTCTTAAAAAAAACTTGCCAGACACAATCCTGGCAGTAGAAGCTGCGGTTTGGAATTGCTTGCCATAAAAAAGCAATTCTTTCAGTAGGTTTGAGCCATAGGTCTATGGTAAGTACGCTCCTAAACTTTATGAATGTTAGGCACCACTAACTTCTATTGAAATCTGTGGCGAGATCCTTAACTTGGCAACATTTTTATGACAACAGTTAAAAGGGCTGGCTGCTACTAGTAATTCCACTAGCTTTCTACGATCCATTCACTCGGTCATTGCAATGGTCAGATAAGTCTGCAGTCGCTCTATCGAAGAGTGCCTGTGCCGTCGGTTAAGCTTGTGGGAGAAACCGCTAGGAAGGAGCTGGACTGTGACTGAGGCGGTGCGTCCTTCAAATCATAGAGGAAATGGGCATCCCACTGATAGGCGAATTCGGCTACTAAATAGACATAGCATGGAATATGGAGACAAAGAACCACCTGGCTCCAAAATCAGTGCAGATAATAAACCTAACGGATTTTCCATAAAAAAGCAATTCTTTCAGTAGGTTTGAGCCATAGGTCTATGGTAAGTACGCTCCTAAACTTTATGAATGTTAGGCACCACTAACTTCTATTGAAATCTGTGGCGAGATCCTTAACTTGGCAACATTTTTATGACAACAGTTAAAAGGGCTGGCTGCTACTAGTAATTCCACTAGCTTTCTACGATCCATTCACTCGGTCATTGCAATGGTCAGATAAGTCTGCAGTCGCTCTATCGAAGAGTGCCTGTGCCGTCGGTTAAGCTTGTGGGAGAAACCGCTAGGAAGGAGCTGGACTGTGACTGAGGCGGTGCGTCCTTCAAATCATAGAGGAAATGGGCATCCCACTGATAGGCGAATTCGGCTACTAAATAGACATAGCATGGAATATGGAGACAAAGAACCACCTGGCTCCAAAATCAGTGCAGATAATAAACCTAACGGATTTTGAAGCAAAGAATACCAGAAAAGCTTACCAACGGGATGATGTATAGATTAACAGCCGCTAGAATTGAAAAATTGAAACATCCGGACACAGATTTGCAGATGACACAGTCCATCCAAAAGTAGAGATTTGATCCTGCCACCAATTATGCCCATATAGCATAGAGGCTGTAAATCTTGTGATTCGATTGGTAATGACGAAGACGGCAAGCATCACAGGATGGTGACCAAAATACCATGTGCTTGTTGCAATAGCACAGACAATGGAATAATCTCGTGAAAGAAACATTGGTGCTCAAATTTTAAAGACACGCCTACAATTGGTCCACACGCTTTTCACCTTCCCGTCCCTAATTTAATTATGGAGAATGAAATCGACCTGCGCTTGTTTCCTTGTCAAGTCCTTTCACGCCTCAGCATCTACCACCAAAATCCTCTGGGCACGCAATCGGAAACGTTACGCAGCTATCACATAGGGCAAGGAAGTGGATTGTAAAAAGCTAACGTCTCTATTGAACATCACGTTTTGTGCTAGAGTAAGTTAAGGGCGGGGTCTTGAAGTTAACGTCACAAAGGCTTACAGTCCCCAGCTTTGTTAAAAATTTTTAAACGCTCTCCTCGCCTTTTAAGTAGAAGGTAAAAATGTCTGTTTTCTAAGACGAGAGAGACAAAAGACACTTGCGTTAGGAGAGGTGGGGAAGCTCTACAACTCTTTGGACAGCCAAATCACACTGCAAATGATCATTCTCACAGACAATCGGGAATGAAACTTCACTGCTACCTAGCAGCAAAATTAAATTAGCCCACAGAATCGCATAGTTTATTGCGCATTATTTGTGCACTTGTTACCCAGTGATTTTGCATGCAGTTGATTAGTTTACAACACGAGAACCGCAAACAACCTAATCGATGTGGCAAACGGAGAATTTACTGCTTGTGAATGGGAAACAGAATGGTCTCACTTCAACCCACTAGCTCAAAACCACATCACTGATTCATTATTGCCGAGAGATAACTCTTTTGTCCCCTATTCGTTCTCTCGTCTTCGTCCTTGCATACCCTTTCACATTCCTCTTTTACTGCTACAGCGTGGCTGACGATTGAGGCCAACGGCCTCATAACACACTGACATTCACAGATGCAGCCTGTATGATTTCGCTTGTAAAACCTTCATATTTTCGGCCGCAAGGGTGCAATGCTACGCGAACCAGTGAGCTGGCACCAGCTGTTTTGCAGTAAAACGAAAACAAATACAACGTGACTTATTATCTAATCTGGATAACATAATCTTAAACGATTCTCTCAACTGTACCGCAGCAATTTTCGGCAAAATTGCGCTTCGGGTGAGGTCGGTATTCGGTAGGACCGGGACGCGTTCCACCGTGGTTTGGCTACCCTTACAACGATTGCACGTCAATCTTTAAAAGAAGCAGTCCTAAAACTGGATCCTGTAACTGCACCTTCGTAAACTGGTAATCTTACCACCTGTTCTCTTTGTATCGGGTTGTTAGTAGTGCTACAAACGATGCACCATTCAACTCGCAAATTAGAGCCCGTAGTTGCGTAGTCAACCTTTCAATCAAAACTCAGTCACTACATCCGACCAGTGAGTTCATTTAAGTCAAGCAAGTTGTCTTGTTGTATGCGCATTTATGTGAGCTCACGTGGTCACACGTCTCGATGATTGAGGAACTTTTTTGGTGCTGAGGCAATCTTAGCCTTCTCGGTAAAGTGAAACCAACTTTTTCTCCCTTCCTCAAAATACTTCAATGCCTCCACAATCGATATGTTTAAAAATCACCAAAGAAAATAAAGGACCACAAAACCAACACTATTTACAGGAAACAGTCACTGCAATCTCCCATTGATAAGATCAGTGAAGCAGCCACCACGGAATAACATTAAGCGGAGGCTAGTACATTGTCAACTGTTCAGTCCAGACAACAGTAAACAAAAGTGCCATTAGAGGCAAAACGGGACAAAGATGCGAATGGAAAGCCCTGAGTCCAACATCAGCGTCATCATGGTAATGAAGCTGGCACTTTCGTACAACCTAGCCACAGCTGACGTCCAAAATTGTGTAAGCATTTATAAAGGCTCAAATTGAAATGAATGCAACATTACATTTGGTTCCAATGTCGAATTTACTCCCGTACGTGGAAAGAAGAGGGAACCTCCATACGTTTGGCATTTAACGGTTACAAATTGTTCAAGGGGCCTCATTGAGAGTGACTGTGGTAAGCAATCAGATGCCTCATGCACACCATCTTTTCTGCTATGCTGTTGCGATGGATGGTTGGAGGAGACGGAGCATTCGAGAGCGAGAGTGGAAGAGAAAGGAGGAGAAGTAAGATTTGGTTACATTTAGTCTCGCGGTTCTTTACTCAATACCTCTCCATTCTGGTCACCGTCAGAGTCATCACCTGTCTAGATGGTTCTCGAATGCATCATGATGTGAGGTGAGCCAAGACCTTAATCTTCGCGTCTTTAAGGTTGTTGCCAACTAAGTGGATTAATTTGGCAATCTCTAATGGTGTAGGACAAACACGTCCTTCGAGAGTGCAAGCCTCTTTCTTCACAAGAGCATCTCAATCACCCAAAAGCCTTGAACATTAGGGTACGAAACTTGTTTCTACAGTGCAAAAATCTGCGCAAACAACTGATGTGGTCACTGCAGTGCATTGCATGTGTGAATCTGCCTCTGACCACAAGGACGCAGGACCTGCAAGTCCAGAAACAGGTAGCCACAATCGTTCAAGAGGATGAAGTATGCACCTGTCGCGCTGCTGGAAGGAAACAAGGAGTGTAAAACAAGCACTTAGATCAAAGGCATCTTCACTAATAACAAATTATTAGTTACTTCAAGTACCAGCTCATTTATGCGTTTCGGGCTAATGAACGGTTGTTTTTCTCTTTGCTGACAAAAATGTTTGGGTTCATTCAATACACACTAAAATACAATGCTTCAAAACACGCGGTACATTGAAGAGCCCTTCTTAACAAGCAACGTCTCACCCTCTACAAGGAAAACTAAATCGTAAATGGCTCTTCAATCAGAGCATGTGACGAAGATGCAGGCATTTGAATTGAGGTGAACTTCAGTAGCATGACCTCATTACTCAGAATTTTGGCCAAACAAGCGACTACCGCCCCTTTCGAGGTGCTCGCAATGCTCACTACTTGAGGCATCCTGTCATTGACTCCCTTAAAGATTTGGCTTTTCAGGTTCACTAAGGCAAATCAGAGCACGCAATGCTGTCAGCTGCCCTTCCCACCTCGCCAGTTAATTGGATTCGCATGTACTCTGGCTATCACATGCACACATCTCCCCATGCACCCTATTCACTCACATCACCCTCGTTGTTCACGTGTTACTTTCATGCATCTCGAACTACTTGCTCTAGACAGAAAATGAGTAGTATAGGTCAATTATACAAACTGAACATCACTTCATGGCTTGCTAATGCCAATCACGCTGATAAAGAGCACAGTTGGATAAGCGAGTGTAGTGTTTGTTTGGCTCTTCAATCAGAGCATGTGACGAAGATGCAGGCATTTGAATTGAGGTGAACTTCAGTAGCATGACCTCATTACTCAGAATTTTGGCCAAACAAGCGACTACCGCCCCTTTCGAGGTGCTCGCAATGCTCACTACTTGAGGCATCCTGTCATTGACTCCCTTAAAGATTTGGCTTTTCAGGTTCACTAAGGCAAATCAGAGCACGCAATGCTGTCAGCTGCCCTTCCCACCTCGCCAGTTAATCGGATTCGCATGCACTCTGGCTATCACATGCACACATCTCCCCATGCACCCTATTCACTCACATCACCCTCGTTGTTCACGTGTTACTTTCATGCATCTCGAACTACTTGCTCTAGACAGAAAATGAGTAGTATAGGTCAATTATACAAACTGAACATCACTTCATGGCTTGCTAATGCCAATCACGCTGATAAAGAGCACAGTTGGATAAGCGAGTGTAGTGTTTGTTGCAATGAAGAAAATGATAATTGAAATGGCAGTCTCCAGTTAGTGTAAATTCACGCGACAAATGATGAGGCGGACTTTCAGGTTGATTGAAGCGGAGGATGGCAGTACCTCAGAGGCAAAGTTTGACAGTGAATCACGCGATATTCGAATAAATTAATGCACCCCAATCTCTACTCCACGTTCATTCACTGATCGCAGTCTCGTTACTTTAACAATTTTGTAAGTGAAATGAGCCACTGGTAAGTCTGGTGAACTACCTTCTCAGCTCTGCTACATCTAAAATCGAAGTGTTGTGACACGCTATGCTTGTTATGCCTTCATATCCACCACAAAATCGTCAGTCTTACCAGTTGCCAATCTGGAACGAAATCACAGTCACTTCTTCCAACCACTGAGTCAACACTGCTTGCAATTTCTTAACGTAGACACCAACTTGGCTCGATGTGCCATCAACTACTCTCCTTTTTCACTACAATGCTTTCTAAGTTTTCCTATCGACTGTCGGCTTTCGTTGAACCAGTTGTTAAGAAAGAACCTGGCACAATGATGATAAGATACCAAAGGAGACTTTTGCTATTCTTGAATGAATAACGTTTTCGTTCATTAAGTGCACTATGCATTCTTGTCAGTATTTTCGATGCTTTTAAGACAGTCTCCCTCCTAATCTCTGTTGCACAGCTTCATTCAGTCATTGCCTGCACGCTTTACTTGGCCTTTAAATCAGTCAGTACATTTCACAGTGACCACTAGCGTGTTGCACTCTTTCTATCACATTTGAAATAGAGTGTAAATTGTGTAACGTGATAGGTGCATTCTATGAGTAAACAGCGAAAGACAGAACCCCAGAAGTCTAGCATTGTAGAACATTGTTGAAGTTATGACGGCACAACCTCAACCTTGGTAAACTGGGAAGGAGCGAAGGAGGTGCACAAAGGTATGCCTTTCTGAGTAGCGACAAATAAGTGGCTATAGAGGTAACTCGTTCTAGTCCACGGTGTAGTTTTTCTGCTAACGCCATTGGCAATACCTCTGTAGCCCATTATTTGTCGCTACTAAGAAAAGCGCTTTCCTGTTTCGTTCACTTGCTCCTTCTAAGACTGTCAAAGCTGAGTTTGCACCCCCCAGCCATCATAATGTTAACACTTTCCTCTCATTGTAGACGTTTGGTAGTGCTGCATTTCTCTATTCTCTCCTAGGTTGCATTAATGACGTTGAACAATTTACACCATTTGACATGTGATCGCAGAGGAATGTAACACGCAAGTGTTCATCGTGAAATATGCATTGACAAGTATAGTGCCAGTGCAAAATATGTGAGGAACTGAATGAATGCAGCTGTATAACACGGCGGAGGAAGGAGACTGCCTTGCGACATCGCAAATGCTGACAAGGATGCCCTGGGGGCCCAATGATTGGTTTCCCATCACGCAGCGAAGAACAACATTTGCCGCAGCAGAAGGGGACAATTCGTGAACATGCATGCTATTCATCGGCAAGTAGCCGAAATCTCCTTTGATATGTTGCCGTTATTGTGCCAGATGCTTTTTTATTAATTTATTCAAAATCTGACGATTAGAAGAAAAACTAGAAAACATTGCAGTAGTAAAGGAAAGCAGTCGATAGCAAATAGCGTCTACTTGATGCCTACACAAAGCAGTCGCAATATTGGTGGCTCAGTGGTTGGAAGGGATGGTTGTGATTTCGTTGTAGACTCATAACTCATGGGGCTGGCCACCTGAGGTGAACATGCAGGCGTAACAGGCATGACATGATTCAATGCTTTGAGTTTAAATAAGCTGGAGCTGAAAATACACCCTTGGTTTTCATGCAAGAACGCTTAAGAAGGCAGCTCACCAATCATACAATAACGAGACGAAATTTAGGCAATGGAGGTGAATTGAGGCTGGAGGTGCATCCGTACTTTCGAGAGGCACGTGACCACTGTCAAAGCGTTGTCTATGAAGTACTGCCATCTTCCGCTTCAACCAGCTTAAATGCCTGCTCCACCATCAACTACGCTAACGTGCATCAACTGGAGGCTGACATTTCAACTATCATTCCTTGATTGCTGCAACCACCACATTCACTTGTGCTCTGCACTAACGAACATTCCAACAGCATCACCTGAAGCTATAACCAGTTTGATTTGTTTGGCACAAAAGTAGCACGTGATAGGCGAGGGATGCCAAAGTACATGCGCTTCTGTCTGAACGGCAAGGTAAGAAGCGTGTCTGAGATCAGAACATGCTCAATTCGTGCTATGAAAATTTGGGAAGGCATTCTTTAAGCAAACTAACACCAGGACGTCAAATGTTTTGAGTTGGAACAATTGACTACGTATGGCATCCAGTCCACAACATCAGGTATGCCTACAACGAGAACAACAGAAGCAAGTTCCCTTTGTTACATGGGCAGAAAATAAAAGAGCTATTTGTGGCAACCTATGACAGTCTACCGTCATAGTTTTGTAGCTCTGGAGGCTGACCTCTTCGACATCTGCCCCGTTCATTGTCAGTGGAATCGTTTCAGCAAGCTCTAAGTGCATGCGGAAGACTTGAGCATACAGCGCAAGTCTTGGTCAAGGCGAAAAGGGCATCAAATCGACATTAGTCGCAGAAGGGCACACACTGTTGGGAAAGCGTATTCCTAGAGCCTGTTGGTCAGACTAGGATTGTTTACAGGCACAGGTTTGCAGGGTAAGCGGGCTGCTAATGGAGTGCTACGATCGTTTCTAGTAGGAAGAGATGAAGCAATTCCCCTCTACTCAACGCTGGTAGAACAGCGCAGGCATTGTGACGTTGCCCATTATCAAGTTGACGCCCAAGGTTGCACGTGGCCGTGCATAGTGCTCATGAAGTGCGTAGAGGAACAGTGATGAGTGGAGGTGTTTGTGCTTGGACAATGAGAAAATGAACAGGTAGCTAAAGATTTGAGTAGGGCATTCACCAATATCTCGAGATGAGCAGAGCATAATGGGAAAATTCTGCATTGCGATCATTAACTTTCTAAGTGAGTTAGAACAAAAAGAACATTTTGACAGAAGAATGCGAAGGCATTCTCGTCTGTTTTGCGGGAAGTATCGCCATTTAATATTCGAGATTGAAACCTACGTCAGATGGCAAAGTACAAAATGTGACGTTAGTTGCGATTCTAGCACGACGGTCGGACAGTCATGGTGATGTCTTAGAGCTCTTGCAACGCAGAAGTAGGCTGAGGAGACGCAGCTCGTTTTGCCATCGAGATTAGGGCACTGGCTTAATTATCTTAATAGTTCGCAACTTCTGCGATGGCTGGGGAGAGCCAAGGAAACCTTGCTTCATAGTTTATCAGTTCGTTGGTTCGGCATGAACTGACTATGGGCTAAATGCTTCACCATGGCCAAATCAGAGGGGAGCTTCTACTGCAGTGAGCGCTGTCACTCAGGAAGTAATTCGTCTCCAATCAGTCAGGGTTCGATCGCCTCCTATTACACTCGTGGACGCGGTGGCGATGTCCTGAACGCACTGCTAGTGCTAAACCTGCATGCATTATAGGTCGATAAAACGAGTTTTCCATGTGTGGTAGAGGATTGAATATAGGGTAAGAGAAATCACTACCACCTACGCTAACAGCTTCTCACGTCAGTAAAAGTGCTTCCATTGTCGTGCTACAAGATTACTCACCAAGACTTGAAGTATGATTAGTAGCCAAACTGCCAGTTGTGGCTCAATGTGCTGTGGAAGTATGCACGGTTAATCATCTTACCCGTGATACGGCATTGCGCGTAAAGCAATGCACAATGCAGACTGATGAATGGTGAGCATTGCGGATTCGGCGTGGGTGAGTAATTACAACAATCCTAGCAGGTTCATAACAGCTCACTCCAGTTCAGGCCAAGGTAGAAGCGAGTAGCTAGTGTCACACTCTTCTTGCACGTTGATCCTCGTAATCGAGCAATGTCCCCGATGTCCAAAAAGTCTCATTGAAAGACCATCATATAAAATTGCAAGTTCCTTGGGACATCCACCTCTCCAGCCTCACCGCTATTCGCCAATGCACTGGCATTTCAGTGCAGCAAACATTCCTGTGTTTTTTGGCAAAGAGGATGATTTGGGAAGATCACACATGAAGGAGGGCTAAAGTGTAGCATAGTAGTGCCAGGAGCACACGGCCCAACAACACGAGGTTGGTTTTGAGCCTTTGCTTCAGCTCACTTTGATCAAATTGTAAGCCTGCATAATTTGCACGAAGGTGAGTTGCACAAACACAAGACTTACACTTTGAAAGACATACCTTGACGGCACCAAACGCTCAATTCCTTTATGCATGGCACTCTCTATCAATACACCTTTCGGTGTCAGTCCATGAAACATTTTTCAAACAATTGCATTATACTACTTGCATCTTGTCAATAGCAAGCAGTCAGAGCAGCATGGTCGTGTGGCAGGAGGATAGACGGCGGAGGGGAAGCACACTCTACTGCAGATGGCCTGCTACTCCACCTCTGATTTCGCATCAATATAACGCTAGTGGGATTCGGCATCATCATGCCCCCTAAGTCATGTAGCATTTAGTAAGTGTGCTACTGGTTGCGATGAGCAGCGATTGCAAAAGAATATATTTGTCCCACGGTGCAGAAGATGAGGTAACTGAATGCAGCTATTAAACCCAAAATTGGAACTGCGTTAAGCATAATCTGGTTGATTAGATGATGCGGTTGGAGGGCACTTGCACTGATCATTGGAGCGGTGCCACTTTACCGGCTAGAAGTCGACGAATTGAATCCCTCGTACCTGGATTGGAAGCATAGTTCGGGCCAGAAAATAGGCAGCCTTTCTCCACAGTATGTCGCGAATCCAGATGCCGGAATTGGTGACTTCTCCGCATCAATGTCGGTGGGCTGGAAAGTGTGAGCATTTGCGAAAGTTGATTCGCATCGTCACCACACTCATTATAGGGACACTGTCACCGCACTAATAGGCGCATTGATTGTTCCTCCACAAAGCATCGAAGACGCCTGCATAAAAGTAGTAAGTCTTGGGCGTTTGTATCGATCCTACCTGAATAGCAAGCCTATTCCTATTTTGCATCTAAACCAAGGCTGTTTCTGTTTCTAGCCACAGAACTGATACCCGTTTTCATACGAAGCATGCGTACTTCCATGTCAGATTTGAGTCTCGGTAAACACGACCCGAACGTGTTACACGTGTTATCAGACCACCAGTATTGTTTGTGGACTAATTGTCTCATGGCGCGAACACGCATCGGGGGTCCTACCGCCACTGTCAGGACAGCGAGTTGTGCGTGTCTGAGCCGAGGGTGTAGGGTGAGCGCGTGGGAGAGGGTGAGAAGCTGGAACCATCTGGCCATCAGTCGTGACCCTTCAGTCCAAACCACGGATGACTCACCTATCCAGAGCATCCAACTGCAGCCATGTTTTAGGCATTAGCCACATTCATTTTGGTCATTTACTCTGCACGTAAGCCCTGCTCTGTCTAAGAGACCAAGAAAACACACCTCATGTCTTGCATCACGGCACCACTAGTCGCGGAAACTTCTTCCACCAGTCGCCACCTGTTAATCGGTAGTCTAAATCAACCCACAACTGCTAGTTCATGCCGCACATTTGGTGAGAACGATTTGGGTAGAGGCATGCTCGACAGGAAGGACGGGAGGAGGAAGATTTACTGTAAGAGTCGCATCAGAAATGAAACGCATTCTGTCCCCAAGCACTGAATTGTGCTACGTGGTGGTACTGAATGTCATGCGTCGTAAAATGAAGGTGTCTGCGTCGTTCACTATGGCTAACGTATGAGGGGGCGCAGCCGTCTGAATGCCATGGAAATGCACACGAGATGTGCACTTCTACCACCAGGCATGATCAGAATCGGTGCTGATGTAATACTGACCAAACCACCACACTTTCCCTCTCGCCCACTCTCAACCTCTTCTGGAATTGGGATCTGAATCGTATAGCCATCCCAACAGAAAATGGGTTGGTGCCGGTTGCACTTCCTCCCCTTCCTACTTGCTAGTCTTCACTCCTTTTCTTTAAATGCGGTGTACGTGTGTGACAGGCGAACCCATCTATGCAATGTGATGGTTGACATTCACTTGACCCAGACGATGAGCCTGCTCACATACTCCAAGCAAGCTCATCGTTTGTTTGGATGACTTGCATTTTCCTTCTTCTGCCACTAACACTTCCATTTGGACTACCGATTCCGGTCAACCCATTAAAGTGTTTTCGTCTGCTCTACCATTTACATCTCAGCGCCGATGGTAGTGCTTGAGACTAGGCAGGACTAATCGACTGCTGCTAATGAGTCAGTAGAGCAGTGTTTCCGCCCACTGAAAGCTGTTGATCCAATGTGAAAAGTTCGGACACGGAAAAATGAGGAGACAATGGCGCTGGTGGTGGGTGTGATTGTGATTATCTGCGATCTGATCCCCATCGCAATGTCATACTGCCCCCTATTCATCGGTGGTTAAGGCACCCGCGGAATCTGATGTTTTGAAATGTTTCGGGAGATCAAAGCATAGATGCAGTCTGCCGTACACGTTACACTGACGAATCATTAAATTGTTGGTCATTTCGAAGGCACCCGTCCATCTTTCATTTTTGTTCTTCTGGGTCAGTTGGGGAGATTGGTTCAATTGATGCGATGGTGGCATCGCTGTAAGGCACCTTACTTCTCACTGAATAGGGTGGAATTCTGCCTGTAGGAAAACCTTCCAAATGAGCGTTTGGAGAGTTTGGTCAAGCGAGTGGTAGCTCAGTAGAGAAAGTGTTTGGTGCAATGTGCTGCAATGGTCAGGAATTGGGTAGCAAGAGGTTTTCTTTCAGCTGAGGACTATCAGCTACCAGAGGATGTGCGAGCACTGCTAGGAATGCCAAGTTGGAGGCCATCGATAGCGAGGAGATGCGGCTGATCAATGAAAGGAGATTAGCGAACCTCCTCAGGTCGTATTCACGAAGGGCTTCGGCTTTGACGAGTTGGAAGTCTTAGCATAAGCCAAGCAGTCTGCCACGCAATTACTCAGCCCAACCATCAAGAGGCATAAAATCTGGGTGATCGATGCAAAGCAAGGTCATTGTCGTGCACCAAAATCTGTTGGATTAATCAAGACATGGATTAGCCGAGTTCCAGTTGCCACTGCTCTTACGAAAAGATGAGGTGGTGATGAATGCACTAGTACTGCTATGCAAGAAGCAGAAGGGGCGAGTTAATGCTCGTCCAGAAAAAAAATAACAGAAAGGATTGCTTAAACAAATTGAGCGATATAGAACCAAGGAGGAGGCGGCGATATGAGCCGAGGCAAATAAACCAGATTCAGAAAGAGCAGTATGCCCAAATGATCTGCACTGTGACAACCCAGTGAGCAAGCTTTTGCTTCATCTGACGATGTGCATGCACCCAGCCAAGCCATGAACCGGTGAAAGTTCTAAGCCAGCAACTGAGTGAAAGAACTAAAGTCGAATCTAGTGCCTTCTGTGTTGTCGAAAGCTGCGGGAATTAAAGTCCGTAACGGACGATTCCTGCAGCATGTTGAACAGAACAGCTGTTGCACCCCAACAACTTATCAAGCATTCTCGTATTTGTTATATTGTAATCATTTCAGCCTAGCTCTTACAACAACCAGGACCTCAGAACTTTTGATAAATCGAAAAAGACTGCTATTGAGTCCACACGCATGTTTGCCCTTTAATATTAACACCACTCCTAATAACTTTCCTCTTGTTCATTCAAGTACTTTCTTTTGTCAGGTTGACAGGTTCAATGGGTGGTGAAGGCGGAGAGCTGATGCTGGGGTGGCCGTGAAAGGCAGTGGAGATGCATTTTAGCAGGGAACGTGGAGGGCAGTACCATGATGGACTTCACCTCGAGCCTAGAAGTCCAAGTTAGTGTGGTGAGCGACGATCAGCGTCGTCGGCTCTCTACCGTCTCTGACATGATCGACTTGGTCCTGACTCCAATTCTTTAAAAGTCGGTTTGTCTTCCTCTTCCGCTGTCTAAAATTAGAACGGTTTTGTTGTTTAGGCTGGTGGCATTCGTGCATTTAGGCAATAAGTTTGTTAAGCCTTATGCTAATTAGGAGCGAGTGCGATTATCCAACGACAGCTCTTCAATCTTAGCAGTCAAATAACCCAAAGTAGAAAGCTGAAGGACTTCGGGAGGCACTCATCACAAAAGGAAATATTTGATCAACACTCCAGGCACATTATGAGTACCACTGACAGTTGAATACTATGCAACGGTTATCTTCGTCACCGTTGGTCTGCATGCCTTGTGTTAGAACAAGCAGCCACGTCTGCACTTAGCCGTGTCTGCGACCGCATCGGTACAGATATCGGAGGCTCGAATGTGGAAGACTTAGTCAATCTCGACGCTGCCATGCATCACTTCCATGACCTCCTCCCCTAAAATTTAGACAAACCCTGGTGTGTCAGGCTCCTCAATTTCGTCAGAATGTCTTGTCGCCTTTATCCTCTTGGTCTGTAACAACTAGATCTCAAGTTGGTCAACTCCATGCCACTTCCATACTGCTGCTCCGACGCCCTAATGCTTTTCGATGCATGCGCAGACTTTTGTAACGCCTTAGTCGTTTAGCCTAGAAAGGCTGGAATGGATAGCTTGGTGACGATCTCCAAGTTTTTCACCTTGGATCGCGATACTCCAATCGTTATGCAGCATTCTTCCTACATTCATCCTACACCGTAGTCCAGTGCTTCGAAAATGCTTGCCTGCTAAATGTGATGGTGTCGTGAATATTTCATCAGGGTTACATGGCTTGTATGGTTCTGTTTCTAGAGGGAGTTTCATTCTACCCAAACCAGACAACTTTGGATTGTTTCCAAGCACTTTGATATTTTGGAATTTTTCGACCTCTCCATCACCAGGGTTATCCAGAATGTCTGCCAATTTTTGCGGACATTTGGTTGGTGTTTTAATGACTTTTCATCAGGGTTACATGGCTTGTATGGTTCTGTTTCTAGAGGGAGTTTCATTCTACCCAAACCAGACAACTTTGGATTGTTTCCAAGCACTTTGATATTTTGGAATTTTTCGACCTCTCCATCACCAGGGTTATCCAGAATGTCTGCCAATTTTTGCGGACATTTGGTTGGTGTTTTAATGACCATCTCGTTTCACTGCGTCATTTTATTAGTAAAAGAGGCAAATTGTGCATTAGATGGTGTGCGATTTGGGAACCCAATCTCAGGGACTCATTCATTGCCTTTTAAATGGTGCCTGAGTTCGATCTTGACTCACAACGCCAAGTTCCTATGTGAGCAGTGGAGCAGACATCTCAGTCTGTGGCCTGTTTTTAAGTTGATGTTGGTGAAATGCCTTTGGGAAAAATGTGTGGGCATAAATTTAGGAGTTTTGCGGTGTTCCAAGCAGTCTTTCTGATCTGCCAGCTTCAAAAAGGTTAATGGAAGGACCAGACAAGTTATTTGGTCGGCAACACAACACGCTATTATGTGCTTATTATGCAAGCTCTTAAGCTGAAGACGTCGAAGTCAGGTGTCGAATGTTAGGTAGTCAATTGAAGCTGGAGGTATTTTGCTTCCTTATGAGGACTGGCGACCTCAACGTTACCCCTTTTGATGAGGGCCATGGTAAACTGAAGAGTCGAATTTAGGTCCATTTCCCGACCCTTTTTCATCAATTCAATATATAGGGCTTAATGGCGACTGTTTTCTGAGTGTCCTATCAGCCTCCCAATCGAAACTTTGAGGAGTTTAAGCGGATTGCAAAGTTTCGGCGGCACACGCAGACGCATTTGTACCACCCTCCGGAGGTGATAAACATTTGTCGCATTCGAAAGAAGATGGGATGGGGCAGTTTCGCTATCAACATCTCGGCACTCCACTTCAATTGTCAGTTGCATAGGTAACCATCCATTTTCAAGTAGCAATTTTGCTGAAAGGATAACTTCTCACTCTCTCGCTTATTGCATCTGAATGCCATACATTAGGTTTGACTTCATCCTATGCAGCTGCAGCACAGTTGCTCGTCTAAATGGCTGCAAAAATGAACTTAAAACTTGGAATATCTTGTTTCAGTGCCTAGACATAAGACGCTGCTTTTGTGTAAAATCAGTAATCCACTAATATTATTCTATGGCAACAGTAATCGTTCACCAAAAATCATTTTTAGGGCCTGAAGAACTACCATGATGTGTCACATCTGTTTATGAATAGGGCTGGTGACTTTGTTGAGGAAATTCGTTCTTATCAATTTAAGGGATGTGGATATCTACTTCAAGGAGCTGAAGACCGATGCTGTCTACCCCACTGATCAGTCAGTGACCTCCAGAAAGATAGTAGGTGTCCCTTTGAACGACATCAATTAAACCGAGCAGCACTACCTTGTTTGAATTGACTTTGTGCACACTTGCTTGAGATCGCAAAAGATTTCCTTTCATTTAAATAGCATAATGATAAGATTGTCCCATTAACTTGACCTCGTCTTCCCAGTTCACTGCATCGCGTTTCACCTTTTTTAGAGCCGTTGGTTAGGTGGCTTCTCATGCGTCTGCGTTCTAGTCCAGATTATTCCTCTGCATCTCTTCCACAAACAAGAACTGTGGTTTCTCATAACTGCATGAGTGTAATAATTTATTAGACAGCAAAAGATACTCACACGTGTTGCAATCTGTGGAGACTTGCGTGAGTGGACCCAACTGTTCCTGAATGCGCTCTGTACTACTCTCACCTATGGTGGCTTTGTGGTACGAAATTTCAGTCAAGATTGCTAGACATAATTCGAGCTCGTACGGTTTGCAAGTGATTTAATAATGTGTGTGAAGACGATCTGGATTTTAGAAGCGTCAAACCTAAGTTCTCTGCTCATCTGGCTGGGTTTTCTGTTTATATTCGTACAATTTTTGCATAGTCAACCTTATGCTAAGCAGAACAGGTTCGGTTCTTCATGTGCATTTTCCACTGCTTAGGGTAGTGTTATGTCTTCGTTGCATACGCAAGCCAGTGTGGTTGCTTCTGCTTTGATTCCAGGGGTCTTATCGGCTGCAACAGAGGTTCGTTTTGCATCAAAGTTAGCAAGTCCATTAATTTGGACTAGACGGTGGCGAATGACGCGACAAAGTAGGCAACCTTTCCAAATGGTAGTCGGAAGCGATGCAGAATACTCCGTTGCTGGTCGCGGCGTCGGGCATTTGGCCTGCTTACGCCACCATCACTATGGATGGAAAGGGAGTACGTGAATCACAAGTGACTTCTCTGAGATTACTTTCTACACGTAGCTATGACTGATGTTTCCATTTGTCGGCAAGGAAAGCTAAGGCCTTAATTTAGGATAGAAGGGTGGTGGACACCGTTTTCGTCTTTGTAGCCGTTCGCCATTCTCTGCCAGATTATCTCTTGAGGGCATTGATAAGAAAATTGTCTGCAATGTAACAATTAAGAAGGAAAGTAGGTTACCTATAGATTTAAGTGGGATGGAACCAGAAGTATGCAAGTGTGGATTTCCTCTCGATTTATAAAGGCGAACCTGCTGGGCCCATCTGCAACGCTAAGTTTTACATTATGTTCCGAATGTTGGTAAATTTTGGTTCAAAAGTTATGCTTCAATGCATTTCGAAACCTGATGAATTTGCGACTTTATTGAGTTGTTTCGTATCATTCAATGTTCCACAAGCATTACTCAGAGACGACCATCAGGCGCTCGGAAGTTCACTTCTCATAGGTGGGATAACATCCGTTTCGCCACAAGATTCACGATCACTAAATGTGTCTCTCTAGAAACCTTTAATCAAGTGAACTAGTTTCGCAGAGATGTTTCCGCGCAAAATGCAATCGCGGCAATAATTTTGACAAGGCCCAGAAAGTGCATGAATTAAGCAGCGAAATTCAGCAGATACTGTTCAATATTAAGCAGCCGTATGGCTTTGGGAAACGACGGAACCTCCAAGATGTACCATGCAATTTGCAAATAAACACAAGTCTGGAAAGAGGAATGCGCATGTCTTTTTCTTGTGTATTAGCATGACCAAGTGTAGTGATGTTGGAATACAAGACTTTAACTTCACGAACTGAATAGAATATTTCACTTGAGGAGAGAAATGAAAATTTTCTATTTGAGACTAAAATGTCGTGCGATCGGGTGGTAATTTTGCGTTCAGAGGGCATAGGTGATGCAGGTGTATCGCAAATTGCACATTTGAGTTCGCAGCACAGCCTTCAGAGTACGAATGGTATTTACTTATGACCACTTGACGAAACCAATGTAGTAAGAGCAGCGGAAGCAGAGAGTTGGTGAAGCAGGTGATTAATGATAGAAATTAGTGGCAGCAGGCCATGTCTGATGATGTCTGTCACGTGCTCAAAGCAGTTCTCCTGTAAACCAGCGAAGTATGTACTAAACTGATAATTCTATTCAACCAGACAGATTTGGTCTGGCCGATGCTCAAAAAGCCCATTTTTGATGAGAAGACTATTAAAGCTTGGCTAAATGCCTGCGCATTTTCAGGCATTTATTATCAGAATTGATAAAGCTAGATCTTACCAGCTTATTTGCTCCTGCGATCGCTCGCGCCAGTTCTCTTCTCCAAGGGCCTGACTAAATTGACTTGTAGCAGTGTACAAGGAGGATGTAAGGAGACCAGTACGTAAATGAAAGACTCGAATTCCCCTACACCAACGAAACATGACTGCAGTCCATGCTGCCATCATCTCTCCTGTACTGCGTTGCCCTTCTGCAATCCGCTCTATTTCTGTCCGTCCAATCTTTTTGCCTTTCTTTGCTGCTCTTTTCTAAGAAACGAGTAAATTCAGTGTCACTGAAATCACTCCACAATCACCTGACGTGAAGAGCCGGCATGCAACGAAGTCCATGTTTCGATTGTGACACCTTCCGCATTCGCATTATCCCATCCTCCATCTCACCACGTAGGCCAACTGGCACTTCAAGATAATTCCACACGGTGCCTACAAGCGCCCATCCCAACTACGCTAATAACTGCAATCGGTGCTTAATTAATGACTTTTGTGGCATTTCGGTGTAATAGATATTAAAAGGTACTTTTCGATGCGTCTTTCAAGCCCTAAGCAGTTAAGGTGACTCTTACTTTTTCTTCTTTTAATGCCTTTAGATGCCTAATCTGATAAAATTCGATTGTAGCTAGCGTTGGAAAGTTTTGAGAGGCTAAATAAGTCAACATACTGCCCACTGACACATGAGGAAGGGTTCACTTCTGTCTGCTTTAAGGTTTTGAAAGGGTTCTCAGGGTCAAGACTGTTGCTGTCTTAAAAACTTATTAAAGCAATCAAAACAGTTACTGCTTTCTATAGCCGAGTAAGTAATTAGTTTCAGTGACAATAAGTTCTGGCAATTTAATCCTAACTGCCACCATTTCGAGCACAGTAGCCGCTATTTTATGCGATTCCACTAATTTTAGTCCTTATTTGATCCAATCTGGAGAATCTTTCGATGGCCTTCAATGCTAGAAACGGTCTTTCTCCTTCGATCTTGCAGCCGTCTCAGCATAGTACTATAAAATTCCTAAGAGTTGCACGCTATGAAAATGGAGGCTGAAAGCTGATTAATTAAAAAACTTCACTCCTTTTACTCCGAATCTCTACTTGGCTAGTAGTCAAGATGGACCAGAGCTTTCGACATTTAGTGCGCAGATTGTGAAACAGGAGAGGTCAGTTGCACTTGAAAAATAGGGCAGTCTCGTAGTAAGTGACCTCATTCTCGCAAGTGGGATGTCTCTGCCTATGAACACTGTTGTGTTCGCTCAAATTTTCTCATCTTAATAGTCCTGAGCCATGTAAGTCTGACCTTGACGGAGTAGCGGGACAGGTTTAGGCAAGATGATTGACATAAATAATCTGACTCCAATCAAAGTCTTGAGGGTTTTGGTTGATGTCCGGAGTCTTTTTTGACTACCTGATATCAGGTAGCATGGTGGACGACCAAACTTCGTCAGAAAGTGCTCAAAAGTGTCAAAGTTTTATAGCACAAAAGGTTTCACTTTAAGCATCAGTCTACATTACTATGCGCTTTCTCTTTATCAGTAAATTCAACAAACGATGGTCTTTGGCATGTTCGGATGCTTCGGAAGCGAAAAAGCCTTGGATAAAGAGCATTATTATCATGCAACCTTGCAGAAACTAAGCACTTATTAGTTTTGGCAGTTTAGAAACAATAGCGTTATTAGGAACAGAAAGGTTGTAGTCTGATAACACTAATGACCCAGAGTATTGGCAAATTCGCTTTGCTATTCAGCGTTTTCCACCCCCCCATGCGTTTCGCCGAAAGTTGATATGCAGAGACACAGAAACCTTACGCCTCCACCACTCAAACCTCAACAAGCTGATTTTCCAAAAGGCTTGAACTACTTCGCGTGTTCATGACACATAAATTGGACCAAAATGTCACGCTGCCCCAGCAGTCGATGGTGCTACCAGCCACAGCCACCTATACTTGGAGATGTGAATAAGCACTATCTTAGGATCGCAAAATGTCTATGCGCTAGAAAGGAAATGGGAAGCATGGCACGCTCACACCCCCAAGCCTGCTCTCAACCATTTGCAAAGCACTGACTTATATGCGACACAACTGAGGAGAATATTTACATTTGCAAGGAATATAAATGCCAAATCACATCGCCTGTTCAGTGATAAGGTAAATGCGCACGAATACGGTCAAACCAACGCAGTCAAATCACTGGCATAATATGCGTGGTCCACGCGATCTCATCGCCTGACGTCGTCCTGCGTTCCGCTTCCCTCAGCACATTTACCCGATTGAATGCGATTCCCGATAGTGAGTACTTAAAGGAAAAAGTAGGGCTGCTTGAAACCAGGTCTTAAAATAAAAGAGGCAAAATAATCAAAAGTGCTCATTTACATGCTAAGTTATTTGGATAAAAATTTCTCACCTCAAAATCGATCCAACTTATTGCATTCCTCCTCTTTGTGTGTACACTTTTAATCAATGCTTCTTCAACTACTAGGCCGCTATGGCACCACAGTAAAGTTTGCATAGATAAGCTGCGGTAGCATCCATCTGTCTCAGCACATTGCAGATATTAAGCTGAAACCACTCACCTTGCTTAGATAAGACGTATGAACAAGGCATTTATAGCTTGCGTACTTACAAACTTGCCTTTTCTCCAAATATGGTAAATTCACAGTTGTGGTGCCTATGTTGCGATCGGTTGTCCGATTAGCGCTTGTAGATTAGTGTAGAACGCGTACAAATTCAAGGAGACATTAATTAGGGAACAGACACAAATTATGCTAGGAGTGATTGTAGCACTGCTGTGGGTGGCACATTGCTTAGTTATGCTTCTTTTACCCTTGGCAGTGAGGATATAAGGTAGAAGCATACCTAAGCAATGTGTTGCCCACAGCAGTGTCACAACCACCCCTAGCATAATCTGTGCCTATTCCATAAGTGATGTCTCCGTGAATTTATACTCATTACACACTGACCTAGAAGGGCTAACCGAGCCACCAATCGCAACGCAGGCACCACAACTATGAAATTGCCATATTTGGAGAAGAGGCAGATTTGTAAGTACAAGAGCCATAAACGCCTTGTTCAGGCGTCTTATCTAAGCAGGCAGATGAATGCCACTGAAGCTTACCTATGCAAACTTTGATTGTTTACATTCTGTGTCCCTGGTTTTACAAACAAATTAATCTAGCAATCATCAAATTGTTAGTTAATGTATTGAGTAGCAGCACAGTTAAATATTATTGGTCAGGCTGGACCTTAAGCGTTTCAGTATTTCGCAAAACCAAGTCAAAACTTCAATTGTCTACTATTTAATATTTGATTTGATTAACCAAGCACTACAAATCCTACCTTCAAATGCCTCAACTCTATCATCCATGAAGGTATTGCTCATTGTGAAAGCCTCAAATGTGCAATGCAATAAAAACCAGTGGTCTGCGGTATCACGCTCAAGCGTTGGACATGTGATATTACCATGTCACTGTCTACAACTGCCAGAGCCGCCGATGGGATCTACATCAATGCAATGCGGTGCAATGCTCGCCTCTTCATATTTGGCAGGTAGTGTCTAACTAAGCTTGCATCTTCAGATCCGCCCACATCAGAGCTAACAAATTATTTTCTGCAGCATACTTAAAATCATGACAGTGATATTCTTGCATTACCAAACCAACAGTCTTAATTTTAAATTAAATGATTCAACATGAAGATCACTAATAACTTACAAATTTTACTAACGTAACAAAGCTTGATAGCATTTATTCAAGCATTTCGTACCAAATGCATGCAAAGCAGAAGAGATCAAGATGTCACGGTGAACAATCATTGTAATTCGCCTGATAGATGAAACAATACCTACTGCAATCATGTAAATCCACGTGTTCTTGCAGTGCTCCCAGAGTTGCATATGCTACCTTGCATTCTGGGCAGTTAAGGTGTATTCCTGAACCCACTACTCCCGCGACTGCACTGTAGTTCATTAAAGCACTAATTTAAGACTAGTTTGCATGAGACGTCATAGCCATGGCTAAAGAACGGAGCACACTAAAATGAGTCGAACATTAGCTGAGGCAAACTCACAGGCTTTTATTCTCACGTGATGACGGAAGAGCAAGACACAGATCGCACACTTTGTGATCCGCAACTGTTTTTTAGGTTTAGAATTGCCTGTGCTACTTTCGACTTATGATGGCATAAGAAATGAATGCGTGACATTGAGTGGCTGCAGTACATTTGGCTACGATAGCGTATTAATGAGTTTTAATGACAGCCATTAATGGTGGTTTGTGAATCAGCATTATAGCCTCTTGTCTATTAATGTTACATGCATGTGCTGGTTTATCCTGATCGTAGCAAAACGCAGTGGTTCTCAGCAAGCGTTGGCGCACTAAACCACAAAACTCAAGCTGATTAGTGGTGGCTAATAAAATGGAATGAGTGTAGAACAATGTTAATGCCTAACACATAAGTATTTCAAATGTCTGGGCATCAATTGACTTGGCCAATGACTTCAGCACCGGTCTCTGTCATACATAAACAATAAAACGAAATAAGTGCAGGGAAACTTTGACTTGAGAGCGTAAACTTAATTCTATTCCCGTGCACGTATGTCCGCAATGCCAAGCCTAGGACGGACTAACTTCCCCACTTCTCCGATGCATCAGATACAGAATTTTGACTTTGTCTTTTGCTCAGGAATTTACAACAACTGCACCGAACCCCAGGCTGTTCATTTCGGTAGTACAGCCTCTGCGTAGTTACACATGAAGGCGTTCTAACTTTTGACATGGAAAACACTCTAGGGCTTCCTACTTGAGGTCAGCAAAACGATTTGCATCCTAATTCATTATCAAGGGCATGCATGGGAAGAAATATCATTCCTTGACGCTTACAGAGCCAAAATCGCATCCAAATGAGGTTGGCAACCATTCAAAAACGCATTTATCCCGTGAAGTCACTACCACCTATACATAAACAATAAAACGAAATAAGTGCAGGGAAACTTTGACTTGAGAGCGTAAACTTAATTCTATTCCCGTGCACGTATGTCCGCAATGCCAAGCCTAGGACGGACTAACTTCCCCACTTCTCCGATGCATCAGATACAGAATTTTGACTTTGTCTTTTGCTCAGGAATTTACAACAACTGCACCGAACCCCAGGCTGTTCATTTCGGTAGTACAGCCTCTGCGTAGTTACACATGAAGGCGTTCTAACTTTTGACATGGAAAACACTCTAGGGCTTCCTACTTGAGGTCAGCAAAACGATTTGCATCCTAATTCATTATCAAGGGCATGCATGGGAAGAAATATCATTCCTTGACGCTTACAGAGCCAAAATCGCATCCAAATGAGGTTGGCAACCATTCAAAAACGCATTTATCCCGTGAAGTCACTACCACCCATCGATCGCATCTCGCATAATTTTGATTGCCTGCTGATCTCCCTGCGATGCGGACATGAGCATCAGAGCCACATGTCGTGTCAGTTGTTGGCTGATTTCTTGTGATTGCTGACTCTAGCCCTTACAATATTTACTCCCTCTTAGCTTTTGTCAATCGTTGTTTCCAAAAACCCTAATCATTTTCCCATAACTAGCCAGAACATGTCAACCATCGGTGCGAAAATGATGGTGGCCATCAGCATGGCATTTGTTTGGAATAAACAAGCCAAGCTTTAGATAAATTTGGTCAGGCAGTACATTTTTACAATTTCGCGATTGGATTATACATGTATGATAACCCGTGCTTGAACGCCTGGTGAAATGCGAATACGTAATTCGGAAATTGAGCAAAATTGGCAAGAAGCATAAAAATTTGCTGCTTAGTAATAAGTTCCGTCCAAAGTGGCAAGCTTTACTGCTTGTACTCATTTACTGCTCGAATAATCAAACATGTACCAGTACGGCCCTATCAGCCTTCAATTTTGCTTTGAACGTCCCTAATGGGAGTCTTGAGGGATAATCAGCAAGTGCGACATCTGCTTTGAAAAAGGATCGAACACAAATATTTCGTTAATTGCCGTTAACAGCAATTAATTTACACAAAATTGGCGATACGCTCTAGGTCCATTTACAAACTTGGTAGAACTCTGTAAGATACATGACTTTCGCATCAAGATTAACTGAATCTCATTAAACTCTAACCAGGTATTCAATCGGAATGTACTCACAAATTGCTCCTACATGCTGAAATAACCGCGCCAATCAACAGAGACATTTATGCTGCCACTCGGTATCCATCGATTATGCAATCAAAGGAAGGCAAAGAAGCCCCAGTAGACAAGTTACCACTGGTCTGGAATATACCCTAGTTTGTGCACATCTCTAACAGGTGCAGAAGCTGTATAATATCGCATTGATAGAAATGACAAGTCTTCATAATCGGGTGTAAATTTCATCGAAAATGCAATCAGCATTTTTACCTAAACACTAGGATTCTAACACGTCCTCTCGTGACTATGCTAAATTTCACCATTGGTGTGTCCGCATTTTTCATTTGTAGTGCAGATGAGGTCAAGCACGTGCAAGCGCAGTGCCATTCATTAAATCTATTCTGCCAAAGATCAATGCGTGGGTAACTGCAACTGACTTGCTATGGTGTTCTCATGTTCAACTTCATCAATCGTAAAATATTCCTCCTCTACAACATCCTCACCTATAAACCAACTCCTGCCATAGGTCCATTATTGTGTGTACTACGAGACATTGCTTAAAGATTCGAGGTTATGCTCTCCAAATTTGGAGTGCATTTCCCACCATTGTTGTAAGTGCCTGCCTCCTTGTGATGGTGCCAATGACCTCACAAATTGGCTCCCACGTTGCAGTCAATGTTAGTGGTTCAAAGTTGCCTCCAGTCTAGCACATGACAGCATAGTCATCCTGAACGAATTTATTCAAACATAGCAGTCAAGTTACCGCTGCTGCTAAAGAGGATTCTTCACCGACTAAAGGGCTGCTTTTTATTTTCTTACAACTTTCGACTCGTATGTGTGTTGATACGAATGTTGGCATGGGCGGACATAAGTCCGGTGTGACCCATCTGAAAGTTCGCAATGTAAGATTGTGATCAGCCGACACACTTGTGCTGCGCACTGTATTCCTTACCCATTTTCGCATTACAATTTTGTGATGAAGGCATTAGCTCATTCCACCCTGGTGACTACATCTCGTCGTCATCTTACTTTAGACACACCATAATCTTTGTGGAGTTGCGCTGCGATGCGGTGACATTGTGCGTGGCAGTGCAGGTCTGCCTGGCTTCCAACACAAATATGTGGAGCACGTGTGAATCATGGAGTTTACTGGCTTAACTGTGGTTCACGGAAATGTGTCCGACCCGACCCTGTGGATTCTGATGCACAAGTCTTTGTAGCAATGGTTAGATTAGGTTTACTATTCAGTCGCATTCACCTAGTTGGTATACCTGCTTATTCGCTCCTCAAACATTTGCAGCCTCACCAATTATTACCTGCACATCTTGCGTTCACCCGTACAAAGAATCATCGCAAATTGCAAAACAGCACAAAAGAAGCAGCCAAGAAGTATTCTTGTGTACACGTTCATCAAAATAATTGGCATGACTTTTCGTGAAAGCACCCTTCTTCTTTCGAAGCAATAAAACTTCTGTGCGTAAGGAAGGTAAGTTAGCACCACAGTTTGCCATGGATTCATACATCTTATTGCCACAAATTTTTGATTTAGGGCTGATCTAGTCCTTGTGAATCAAAGCTTGAACGTGTCCTCCGTTGCTTAGCGGCTATTTGAGTTTGTAAATATGGCTCCACGTTGTGTGTCACGTTGCAGCTAGTGTGAGTGGTTCAATTCGACCTTCTTTCTAGCATGTGATTGCACAGCGACCTAGCACGAAGTTATTTGGGCGTAGCAGTCAAATTGCTGCTACGAAGAGTAATTATCCATTGATTGAAGAACTGCCTTTGTTTTGTGCAGCTGATTGGATCCACCTGGAATAGCGAAATGGAAAACCAGCTCAACTATCGTACTCGAGATGTGGTCTTTAGGGTCGGGTGAGTTAATGCCTTCATCACAAAATTGTAATGCGAAAATGGGTAAGGAATACAGTGCGCAGCACAAGTGTGTCGGCTGATCACAATCTTACATTGCGAACTTTCAGATGGGTCACACCGGACTTATGTCCGCCCATGCCAACATTCGTATCAACACACATACGAGTCGAAAGTTGTAAGAAAATAAAAAGCAGCCCTTTAGTCGGTGAAGAATCCTCTTTAGCAGCAGCGGTAACTTGACTGCTATGTTTGAATAAATTCGTTCAGGATGACTATGCTGTCATGTGCTAGACTGGAGGCAACTTTGAACCACTAACATTGACTGCAACGTGGGAGCCAATTTGTGAGGTCATTGGCACCATCACAAGGAGGCAGGCACTTACAACAATGGCTTTCTAGTAGGCCTTAGCTTCTGAGAAAATGAATCGATTTGGCTGATGGATTAAAAGCTGAAACCACGGCTTTTCAGGTTTCCGGCTGGCGCACTGTGTTAATATTGATAGCTTATTTTGTATTCAAAATGTGTACCAAACCATTGTGGTGGCTGTTGCGCCAATGGACAAAATCGATGGGCCTTTCTGGCCAAGAATATAAGTAGATGCCATTTGGCACAATGGAGTAGGTGTACCGTATAAACCTTTTAATGTTCTATAGTCTTCAAAGTGCATTTTAACCTGAAAATTGAAGAAATTAGTGCACTAAATTCTTATACGTCAAATGTATGCAAAAATTTAAAATGTTCTTATGTTAAGTTGGGTAATAGAATTTTGCGACTGGAATGCATAGCCTTAAACCAAAAACATTAAGATATAAATGCACCCTACTAAGATGATTCCTCCCTACTTTTAATCAATGGTAATAAATAACGCAGATCAAGTTGCATTGTTGTCGGCATTCAAGACTAAATTAGGCTGGAAAGAGATAATGCCAGAAATATGGACGTTTTTGGGCGAGGAGAATAGAAGTTTTAGGCTAGTCAAAGGTAATGTCGAGCACTTTTTTATTTTTTTTTCATACTACTTAGAGTTTCGCTACGAAACACGGTTGACCGAAAAAATATTTCACCCTTTTGTCCTATTCACAACCCCACATTTTTGGCAACAAGATAATACAAGGGTTATAACTAGAAAATTATCAACTACTAACTTGGCTCTTAGGCCATTTTACAAAGCAAAATCATAACACGCGGAGGGTTAAATGCATGTGCAGTCATCCGTGGAGTGTAGGTTTGTTGTGCTCGATGACCATTTTAATACCTTATATCTACTTTTAGTTGCTGTCCATTGAGGGCACTTGCAGAGATCGGTGTCAGACAGCCTTCGTGCAACACGCAAGGTGGCATGTCCTACAAGGATGAAACCTTGCCTAATTTGGCCACATAGCTAAACCAAATCCTTGCGGATATTCAGCCAGAGTGTCTGGTGCGATGATTCGAAGTAAGCTGCGGCTAGTTTCCTTCTTCATTACTGACACATTTTTTTTTACTTTATATCTCTAGCGCGTGTTGACTACGGTGTGGTCTGCTTCAGGAGTCCACATAAATAAATAAGTTATGCTTTGAGTTTGCGTTTGATAAAAAGTAGTCATTGTGATGAAATACACAGTGGACGGACTAGTTAGCATCCACGGATTTAGTCATCGACCAGTTGTCATTGGCATTTGGTCTACATCGATCGCTTCCCTCCCCAACGACATATTATTAACAGAGGTTCTTTCGCTCTGGTCTGTTGTACGGCATCCCAAGGGTGATCCGAGTCGACTTGTAATGCAAACCAAGCCCAAACTCTAGGATATAGTGAGCGAACACTGTGTCAACTTGCTCAAGACAATAAATGCTGCGGAATGCCATAGCACCAGCTCAATTTCTTGCTGCACAATGTTTGATTTTGTCCTTTTCCTCTTAAACATGGGTGCATAAAAAGGAGAGCTTAAACGAAAGGGCAAAGTTCCCGTGTCTTTTCCTCATCTTGTACTTTTCATGCTCTTCTCATGCCCAATATTGTAGCATAAACATCTATTTTTAAATAAGACTGTGCCTCCTATGGTGGCTTTTATAAGAGGCCAAAATCACGTTTTCTATCCTAGTCTCGATTGAATTCTCTTAAGAATGGCCATACATACCTAAGCCTAATCATGTCGGCCGAGCTAGTTTGTGAAAATTTCACCAACCATACAAAATGTCCATTGCTTTCATGGAGCCTTATTGTTGCTCACAGCCTGCCATCAGAACTAAAAAGGGATTATTTTGTCCCTGAGGCTCAACATCTTGCATGATTGCGTAAAACTCTTGCTTGTTATACGTTTAAATCCGCATTTCTGTTTATTTTAGCATATTCATTGGAGTAAAACTTGTTAGACGCGATTGCATCCAAATTGAATGGATGCCATTTACATACCAGCACTGATTGCAGATTTGAATTTTGAGTCCCCTAGGGTGCAGAAACTTAATGCTGGACTTAAAAATGTCGCACAATAATCAGGTGCACTACGCCATAATACACCTTCGCAACACATGGTTTTACTAAAGGGCTTTAAAGAAAGCTGCTATCATTGACGGAGTAAAGGATCTCAATTTGCATACTAGAAAAGTGTAACGAGCAAAATATTTGCCTAACCTTCCTAAAATTAAAGTTGTTTTGTATATTTGTGAAATAGTTGCTAGACCATCAAGGCAAAGCGAAAGTGAAAAGTGCTGCCTAATACCACTTGCATGACAACAAGTTAGCATTTCAATGAGCCGCATCGACTAACAACTTTATTGTACTTGCTATCAAATTTCGAATTGGAAAACTTAGATAAAATCTACGAATATGTTTGGAGTATATACGGTTTTGTGACGTCAAATATGAAACTGCCAATTTCGTTGCCTTCGTAGCCACCGCCTTAAATTTCGAAAGGAGGGATTGCATTTATCAACCCACGAGACCCTCGAGAGTTGCATGCTGGTTGCTAGTAGTTGGTCTTCTTAGAACCAAGTTGGTTCGCAAACACTCTAACAGGGTCTGTAATAAGTCACATCTCTGACGCCTCAAATGCCACAAATGAAGCGCTGGCTAACCTTTACTTTATGCCTTGAAGCTAAAAAGGCCTCGTATTTTCCACCCATCTGACCCCTTTCCTTCAATTTACTTCCCGTCCTTGGTGTCGACTACAACCGTTGCATTAGCTAGCGTTACCAAAGCTGTCGTGGGTAACAATTGTAGAATGTCGCCAGCCTAAGCCTTGCTAGAGGTCAAGAACAAAGGTTGTTCACCCAGCCACCTTTCCAGAGGTTGGTGAGGACAAGAAGGAAAGGAGTAAATGTTAAAGACTTAGGACACCACGTCATCGTAACTTGCTTTTAAGATAAAAAGCAGATTATGAAGCGACATACATAGTGCTGTCCAAGACAATCCCAAAGCGTATAGCACAGTATAATGTGCACAGCCATGAGCAAAAGCAGGACGAAAGTGCGTGTGACGATAGGAGGGAAGAGAAAGAGGTAAACTAGAGTAGATCCAAAAAAGCCGTAATTGAATTCGCACAATAAGAAATAAAATGGTACGTCCAATTATCGAATGCTGAAAATGGGAGCAGTGAAAGATTTAAGTTGGTAGGTTGCAATACGTATCCCTATTAACAAGGATATCGGGGAAAAATCAGTAACAGTTAACTTGCATAAGGTCTATTACAGAAAAAATTCACAAGTTCGGCTATCTGCTTTTGGGCTCACCAGAAGCGTTGATGTCATCTACTCGCGGTGACCTAAAATAGGCACATCGTGCACTGTGTCCGATCTGGACAGAAGTGCATCTGTGGCACCCAGCCGCGCGTAGAGTGTTGCCATTTATGCAATCACCTTTCACCCCAAACTAGGGGATCTAGCAGGTCAGTTTACCTTCTTTTGAGCATGCTCATTTCTGTATTCTTGCTTGAAACATGAGAATAGATGACTGGCTGAAATACTAATCTTTGCCTCAACTGTTTTGCATAAATCTACATTTTTAGTTATCGTGTCAATGCTTCACCGATGCAACCACATTATAGATATGCATATTTCCACATTCATGCACTCTTGTGGACCCCCAAGGAAGGATCTGGTCGGTATATTGGTGGAAGCGATAATCCAGCCCGATCCTAAACCCAACAAGTGGGCTTAAACATTAAAATCCACACGAAGAAGACCTGCTGTGCACAAAGTTGAAGTCTTGTCAGCTTTTACCATGCAATGGCTCAATTTAACAAGGCTTGCTCATTTAGCCCTTGGTAATTTTGTGCCAACCTGCCAATAGATCACTCAATATCCTGAAGAACTTACACATACCAAGCTCCTTAAAAAACGCTTGTCAGGAAAGGGTATTTGTGAGTGTTAGCTAGTAATGCTATCAATTTGATGCTGATCAACTAAAGTCGGTAACAAATGGACAAAAACTGCTAAAAAAGTTAGTTATAATGCGTCAAAAGTCAAAATAATGAAGCACACCTGCATACTTTAAACAATTTAACACATCTGTAAATGAATGCGCGGAGAAGCTGACTGTTTCACTTAGGGCTCGTGAAAATAGTTTTAAAATGTGCCATCAACGCTGATCCCAACCGAAGTGCGATGTGGTTCACGTGGATGATTAGGATAGGTGTTGCAAAGCAAAGATTCGCACAGTGATTTATGAAGGCAAATTGCAAGCACTTGTGCACCCACCTTGGTTTGGTGGGGGATAGGGTTTAGTAATCTGAAGAGGTGTTTAATGGCCAGACCGATACGTGAAGATATTCTGGGCTTTTGGCATCAAGTCCAAGGAAAACGTGTACATCCCATCATCTTTTAAACCCTCAACGCTAACGTTGGTTGAAGGGAAGATGCAGCTACAAGGCAAATTGTAAATATTATTAATCAGTCGAATGAAAGAGTGGAGGCCAAGAGGCAAGACATTTAACTAGAAGGCCGGAAACGATACGAATCGTGAATTAATTAACCTGCCATGCTTTCTTGCGCACATTTCCATTTGGTAGGGTTTTGCTGCACACCACATCGCCTGATTGCACAACCGTAGAGTGATTGCCGTACGCTGCGCCGAAATTGAACGCACGAAATCCATTCCTGCTATGCAAGTGGACGAGGACTTCTCTCTTCCACTGTTGAGGCCTGTAGGCCACACGTCGGGTACACTCTGAGCAATAGCCAACAAGATCGAGTGCATATCCTTTCCCACAAACACCACTACTCCAGCCGATACGTCTTCTTAGCCATAAGCGCTGCCATTTTCACTTGGGTTTGCCATTCGTGAGGTTAAGGGGTTGATCTATGATGCATCNGAAGCTAAAAAGGCCTCGTATTTTCCACCCATCTGACCCCTTTCCTTCAACTTACTTCCCGTCCTTGGTGTCGACTACAACCGTTGCATTAGCTAGCGTTACCAAAGCTGTCGTGGGTAACAATTGTAGAATGTCGCCAGCCTAAGCCTTGCTAGAGGTCAAGAACAAAGGTTGTTCACCCAGCCACCTTTCCAGAGGTTGGTGAGGACAAGAAGGAAAGGAGTAAATGTTAAAGACTTAGGACACCACGTCATCGTAACTTGCTTTTAAGATAAAAAGCAGATTATGAAGCGACATACATAGTGCTGTCCAAGACAATCCCAAAGCGTATAGCACAGTATAATGTGCACAGCCATGAGCAAAAGCAGGACGAAAGTGCGTGTGACGATAGGAGGGAAGAGAAAGAGGTAAACTAGAGTAGATCCAAAAAAGCCGTAATTGAATTCGCACAATAAGAAATAAAATGGTACGTCCAATTATCGAATGCTGAAAATGGGAGCAGTGAAAGATTTAAGTTGGTAGGTTGCAATACGTATCCCTATTAACAAGGATATCGGGGAAAAATCAGTAACAGTTAACTTGCATAAGGTCTATTACAGAAAAAATTCACAAGTTCGGCTATCTGCTTTTGGGCTCACCAGAAGCGTTGATGTCATCTACTCGCGGTGACCTAAAATAGGCACATCGTGCACTGTGTCCGATCTGGACAGAAGTGCATCTGTGGCACCCAGCCGCGCGTAGAGTGTTGCCATTTATGCAATCACCTTTCACCCCAAACTAGGGGATCTAGCAGGTCAGTTTACCTTCTTTTGAGCATGCTCATTTCTGTATTCTTGCTTGAAACATGAGAATAGATGACTGGCTGAAATACTAATCTTTGCCTCAACTGTTTTGCATAAATCTACATTTTTTAGTTATCGTGTCAATGCTTTACCGATGCAACCACATTATAGATATGCATATTTCCACACTCATGCACTCTTGTGGACCCCCAAGGAAGGATCTGGTCGGTATATTGGTGGAAGCGATAATCCAGCCCGATCCTAAACCCAACAAGTGGGCTTAAACATTAAAATCCACACGAAGAAGACCTGCTGTGCACAAAGTTGAAGTCTTGTCAGCTTTTACCATGCAATGGCTCAATTTAACAAGGCTTGCTCATTTAGCCCTTGGTAATTTTGTGCCAACCTGCCAATAGATCACTCAATATCCTGAAGAACTTACACATACCAAGCTCCTTAAAAAACGCTTGTCAGGAAAGGGTATTTGTGAGTGTTAGCTAGTAATGCTATCAATTTGATGCTGATCAACTAAAGTCGGTAACAAATGGACAAAAACTGCTAAAAAAGTTAGTTATAATGCGTCAAAAGTCAAAATAATGAAGCACACCTGCATACTTTAAACAATTTAACACATCTGTAAATGAATGCGCGGAGAAGCTGACTGTTTCACTTAGGGCTCGTGAAAATAGTTTTAAAATGTGCCATCAACGCTGATCCCAACCGAAGTGCGATGTGGTTCACGTGGATGATTAGGATAGGTGTTGCAAAGCAAAGATTCGCACAGTGATTTATGAAGGCAAATTGCAAGCACTTGTGCACCCACCTTGGTTTGGTGGGGGATAGGGTTTAGTAATCTGAAGAGGTGTTTAATGGCCAGACCGATACGTGAAGATATTCTGGGCTTTTGGCATCAAGTCCAAGGAAAACGTGTACATCCCATCATCTTTTAAACCCTCAACGCTAACGTTGGTTGAAGGGAAGATGCAGCTACAAGGCAAATTGTAAATATTATTAATCAGTCGAATGAAAGAGTGGAGGCCAAGAGGCAAGACATTTAACTAGAAGGCCGGAAACGATACGAATCGTGAATTAATTAACCTGCCATGCTTTCTTGCGCACATTTCCATTTGGTAGGGTTTTGCTGCACACCACATCGCCTGATTGCACAACCGTAGAGTGATTGCCGTACGCTGCGCCGAAATTGAACGCACGAAATCCATTCCTGCTATGCAAGTGGACGAGGACTTCTCTCTTCCACTGTTGAGGCCTGTAGGCCACACGTCGGGTACACTCTGAGCAATAGCCAACAAGATCGAGTGCATATCCTTTCCCACAAACACCACTACTCCAGCCGATACGTCTTCTTAGCCATAAGCGCTGCCATTTTCACTTGGGTTTGCCATTCGTGAGGTTAAGGGGTTGATCTATGATGCATCGCTTGCTCAAAATGTATGGCCTGAATTACATTTGCTGGCGTGCGGTCATTCAGTGCAAGACACCTCAGCTGAGCGAGTCTCGTTTGATCACCAAGAGGACTTTTTGCTCTGCAAATTAGTATTCAACAGCTAATCTTTGCATTCACCAGCTTATGTGTTTGGTATCTTAAGTCTTTTGAGACACGACGCCTTGCCTAAAAGGAGGCGAAGAAAAGTTGCTAATGCAGTCTGATTCCACGCCTGCATAGAAAGTTTTAACGAATGCACTAGACCCGCGAATATTGGGCAATTTGTGATGATTTCTGGCATAAATACTGTAATATGGCTAGTGCTACGAAAAGATGATTGACCTACAAGACAGTCTATAAGTAAGTAAGTAAGGCTTTATTTCAAGATTTTTGGGAAATGACTGCTTAGGCATCAACTCTGTAAGAAGCCTACCCGCTGCGTAAAATCACAAAAAATCGAGCCTCAGGCGTCCTTAAGACTAAGTTAAATTATAAGTGAATAACATTTGACCATCTATTATACGTTTATTTGAGACATCCAGCAAGGCTTTGCTATCAGTGCTTTCCGTTATTAGTGATATTCATTAATTCGTTATATCTTATAGCTTTCAATAAAGGTGCTTCTGCTGCCTGGTTTTGGAAGAATTTGTGTAGCATCTCTAAGACAACGCCTATCATTGTCAGCTATGCATGAGTTTATTGGCAGCCACAACCGTTTAAAAGTCGGATTTTTAATAATAAATGAGAGGAAGTCAAATCAGTCCTGGAAGATATTGAGACGATTTTATTAGTGTTATTACGCTGCTACATTCAAGAAATTTGAATCTTATTGCATGTCAAAGGACTTCTCAGAAAAGAATGCATTCAATTGCCCGCGCTAAACAGGTCGCAATGATGTCGAGGCAATGCGAGTGGACACATCTCTGCAGCTTGCAAACATCAGTTTAATGTTTCTTCGACGATGCTTCTGGGTGCCTTTGTCTCTGTATAGGCTTCTTCCGCCACAACATGATAGCATTTTTAAAGTTTTGGATATTTTTGCCCTACTGTTACTACATAGACAGGCATCATCTTCACGGCTGCATTGCCAGATTTTGACTCTACTTTGCAGCTTAATTAGGTGCCTTCGTGGTGTTTGTACTGCCCATTACCGAGAAAATAAAACCACACCAGGGTGTTTTGCTGCATAAAGCTAGTAAAGATTAAATGTTTTGTACATTTGAACATGAATACAATCAGGCTTGCTACTGATATCGGCTAGTACTAGCATTAATCTCAGGACTAGTAACAACATTTTCCATCGTCATTGTAGCGTCTCGAGACTTCCTTGAACGTAGTCCGTATCTGTTTGATTAAACTTACCAATGGAAGTTGAGCATGCAAGCAGGCATTGTAGAACCCTTGAATCCGACATGTCTTAATAATTCGTGTTACCAAAAACATGCTAGTCTGTGCTAAGTACTGTATGTCGGGAAAGCCGAAATCCTCAACGAATGCTTCCATCTTGAGACTTATTAGTACAAAGTACAAATAAAGCCAAACGTGAAGACACCACCAACGTCTAGCCCTTCATAAACCGTGCTAAATTCACTCAAAGGTTGATCGATATGGATAGAAAATAATCGTTTGTCCCATAATTCTTTGAGGCCTTTGAGATTTTAATAGAAGAGTGTGGCAGTGTATTTATTAGGTAAATTTAAAGACATTTATTAGTGTTAGGAAAATCGGAAAGTATTTTAACGAAGTAAACTGCATTTTTAGCTTCGTAAGGGCAACCTTATAATTCGAATCAAATAGTGACGATCAAGCGCATTAGGTATTAGATTGTTGTTAAACACGTGTAGTGGTTATCACCAAAAATAGACAGATTTATACTGTATGTCATTCTCGACAGAATAGCGGTCTTCATTTTTCCTTGAATGGGCAGTAACTTAAAGTTTATTGGCGAATCAGGAACGCTTTGCTCTACCATATTCTATCATCTTTGGTGTCCTAGGGAATTGCAGCATTGTAAATCTTGCCCTTCTCAGCATCATTCGAACTACATAACAGGCTATCATGCGTGTAAAACTGTATGCACATAGGCACAGATTTGGTCGCGGTGCTGCTCAAAGATGCCCACTTATATTAATATTACCTGATTAATCAACAGCAATTTTTCAATTTTATCCAATGCTTGATTATTCTATCTTCTCAAAATAACTGACAGTCGCTAAAGCTTTTTACCAACTGACCACTTCTTCAATGTTGCCGCATATTTCCCTTGCTGATATTGTGCCGTGGTATCTGTGCTGCACCTGAAAGACCACCTCGGCCTAGGCTACACTTTCGCGAAACAGGTGAGCTCTATTTGCTGCGATTTTAAGAAATTGCGCTGCTATCCCATCGTTGAATATGGGAGTGATTCGACATCCCGCTCAGGTGAATTAACACTTCCAGGCTTTTCATTCCTTGAATAAGCGTATGAGATGCAGCCGTGCCGATTTTATGCCACGTTTATGATCTAACCTATTGCTGTAAATGACAGAATGCGGTTTGCTAACCTTATACAAGCTGTTTTTTCGTCACACTCAAATAACTTTAATGGGTTTTGAATCGTCAAAGCTTAGCGTCGTTTTTTTTGCTAGTAATTCGTACTTTTGCTGTTTACAAGTCGGTGGGGCTTGCAACCGCAGCAGATGGTGGAAAGAGTTCGTACGGTTTCCGGAGGAACTCGGTGTGGCCATTATTTGGACTTATAAAGCATACACATCAGTGTCGGCACTGTGCTGCGTTCCCGCTTAAAGTCCTGCCACTCGTCGACTGAACTCGACTGAATGGAACTTGGTTCTAAGAGTAAAGTGCAGGCCACCATTTGTTCAAACTTTTTCCTGTGGTACTTAAAAGATGCAGTAGACAGTAATAAAATACAAAGCTTGTGATGGAACAGTTAAAGCAGTTTGGTTTTAATGATGCTGAGTCATTTAAAGGACAATACGTTTGAGAGCCCATCTATCTCGAGCAACGAGGAATCGCACATCTCTTGCGGCTGAGCTTATCGGAGATAGATGTGCTAGAAACAACCAGTTGCGATGTATAACGAGGTGATGCAGCAAGCGGTTCACTCCTACGCCATCATCAACAGAACTGCCGTGGTAGAGGCTGAGCATATGAATACCATTTACATGCTCTGGAATAGTATGTGACAGACAGTAGGATTGACGTACAATGTAGTCGTTGCTCCTGCACCTCCTTCATGTTTGTGTAGAGTAGTTTGCTGATCTAATGTCTAACTGAGAGAATGGCTTGTGATGGGAAATGATTGTGGTGCCACGATTGCCAGGCCACTAAAATGTCATTAATGTTCCTCTCCGGACCATCGATTTTAACAATCGCCCCACTGGTCTAGAGTTTGTACCGCTCCATGCCCAAAAGACCATGCATTTTGTGTGTCTGTGTGGTGTGATGGATCGCAGGGCAGTTGATTGCGGTGGATTGCTCGAATCGCACTCATGGCTAAGAACTATATGCATAATGGAATTCGACACAACTAGAGAGGGTTTGGAAGAAAAATCTTGAAGTCAGTAGGACTAGTCAGCTGGTTGGTAAGCGTCGACTAGGCGGTTTTTGTTTGTTTCTGGCAACACAAGTGAAATTCGTACCAAGCTTGTGCTTAATTGCGAGGTCTTCGATTGTGAATCACAATGTTGGTAGCCTTGATGTAGCCTTTGTGCAATCGCCTCATGTCTTTTGTTGAATAATTTGTGTGAACCCACTCCTCTGCTTCACAATTGTCATAGTGCTGGTGATTGGCCATAAACCGGTAGCGTCATTAGTGGTGGTGCTCTTGATTTCAGCGGGCGTCCCTATTGGCGTGTGAAGCAGTAGGTGTCCCTAAGCAGCTTTTTTTAATAGACGAATAATTGGTCTCCGACCTGGTCTTATTAATTGGTTTGCATTTCTGCTTCTAGCCAGCGATATTCAGTTGGACGCCCAAGTACCAAATTATAGGGTTGCGTTGACAGACATTGCCTCCTTATCGGGTGGGTTCGCCTACTATTTAGATGTCAGCGCTCCAACACGCATTCAAGAATTTCGTTAAGCATTTGCATTTGAGACTAGCTCTACTGAGCCTTTTAAACAAGAGGTAATAGACATGTTTTTCTTTACATCTCAAGCAGGGAAACACACTATCTCTTCAATGGTAAGTGAATTATTCTGGACAACAGCGGATGGTCGTCTTCAAAATTTTTAAAGCTAGTCAATAAGTCTGCGGATCATGTCTGAATTCTACAGCGGTTGTAACGATGAAATGTTGGTAATTTAAATCCACCTCGCTGTGCAGGCGTGGTCACCGGACAAATCCTTGTCTAGTGCCAAGTTCTCAAAGAGAGGGCCAAATGCGCACTTCGTCTTGTCAAAGCGATGGCTGAATTAAGTATCATTCTTAATAAATGGGATCTTTTCAGTACGAAAAAATTAAAGCACAAAAGCATCTAATTAACGCGCCATGATTTGATCGTTTCCGCAGATCCTGCCTTATTACAATGACATTCCGGATGATTTTGCTGCCGAGCTATATTAATTGGGTTCCATTTCGACTACTTCTAGTACATCCAAGAATTGCTACTTCTAGAATGGCTAATCAGGACCATATTCTTGGTATTTATAGCTGTTTTGTTCTTTTTCAAGACTCCTTTTTAGGATAAAAAGCTGTTGAATGTGGTGGAAAAAATATTCTGGCATTAAGGGAATCTACAGAAATGAAAAGTCATTTTACCATTTTATTCAATCAACTCATTTTTGACCTCCACATTCCTGCATATATTTTTGAGCAACCGATTCTGCAATCGCAGCGAAAACAGACTTAGAATTACTGGCAGACTAAAGTAATAGTTGGGATTTGCAAAGGCTAAGGTAAAATCTAGCTTTTACTGCGTGGCACTCAAGAACGAGTCTTTCGCATTACAGCCGCAGTAGAGACTCAGATGCTTTAGCGGGCACTGAACGAAAGAGCTGGGGGCTCACGAAGTGGCAGTGATGGAGTACGCGACATGTTGTGAGAAACTCGTATCTTCCAATGCAGCAGTGTCGAATACTCACCCTTACTCATAAGCAGTTTCGACTATTCCATAGCACGTGTCAGCGTCGTAAAGTCCAGATTGAACGACTTCTGGGTGCGATGAATTTGAGAAACTGCTAGAATCGATTAACATCACTCCGCTTTTTTCTCTCGGGCCCTCTTCTTTTACGCTATCATCCTTCCGAACTGCTTTGCGACAGACTCCATCTTGTCAACCCTAATATCGTTGATTTTGAAAGTGTAGAAAGGGCAGCGCCATCACTCGTGAACACAGAAATGATGTCTGTCAACGTCCAAATCAAACAGAGTAGGTAAAACTAAACTCCTATCGTTCAAAAAGTGGCGGCAAAGAAGAAGGCGCGGCTGGTCACCAGCTTAATCGCTTGCGCAAGGGTGCAACTCAATCTGCTTGTTTAATACAGATCATGGCTTCTCTTTATGTCTTTTTTTCCTAGGTACCTTTACTGTTCCGAGTATACGAGCACTTGTGGCTTCTCTGATTTTAACACTTTCTGAGTGCTGTTCCCCTGATTTCGACACGTAAGAAACAGTTTTTGCACCCCAGATTAGAATCAATTTGTCGCTATTGCGTAGCGCACATGTACATGTCTTGTGTTTCTTGGCACAAAATTACGGTTAGCAAGATGATTGCCTACACTTAGAAAACTAACTTACCAACACTAAATGCAGTTAGATGGCAACACAACTGCAGCATCAGGAAGAGGTGATGAGTGCTTCACCGTAGAACATGTATCCAATGACAACAGAAAGGAGTAAACGGTCGTGAATTTACACTTATTACCAGTGTTGAGGCTAAAGCGGTATGCAGTGGAGTGACTGCGTACTGTTAAGGAGTAATTTGGATCACGTAATGGATTAATAGCTGGAAACTGTAGCGCCTAACCGCTGCCCTACCCTAGCAAAGAAAACCACCTCAGTGGCGAAAGTACTTTTTACTGGGTATATGAAGGCTAACCATGTGGAGAGACTGCCTCCAATCGCCAACAAATGGAATGGAGTTGGGTAAGGAGCCAAATACTGCTGTTACATCCTGCAGTCACAATGAAAGCTATTTTAGCTGCTAAACTGATGTCTACTCTGACCTGACGCCTCCTTGTCTGCTCGCGTCTGCAAGAGCATGTGGCTTTCAAATCCATTCTTGTTGATTTCCTCGAAGTCAACTAATGGAACAAGCCAGTAAGCGACCAAGCGAGGAGGTAATTAATTAGGTAGTCAATCGATACACGAAACTGGAATTGTCATATGAGCTGTGACTATCTTGTGGGAAATTCTACGTCTCATGACTTTGAGCGTCAGAGTGAAAGCTCTGTCGCCATTGGAGATGCGGCGAATATTTGCCTTCATCTACTTCCTCTTCGCTTATCAACAGCCGATTCGCACTTACCATCGAGGTTATTGGTGTAGGCGTATTGCCTGGCCACAATGGTTGACGGCATTTGGTAAGATTAACTTTGTGACTTCTTAAGTACATACACAGAAAAGACGAGTTTCCCATCTCATTGGTGCCTTCAATCTACTCCCCTTGCAAGAGATCACTCACCACTCTCATGTTGTAATTCATGTTAGTCACTTTTGCTCTTGTTGTCGCCACTGACATGGACGTGGAGGACGATGATGATGCCCTTGCTAAGAACGCCGATCTTGGATGCTCTGCCACTGCCAACAACTCCAGCATCATCCACTCAAATCCAACCTAACCAGGGTCAACGTGGATTTGACAATTGCTTTCACTTTCCATGCGAATCATCTCAAAATTCGCCGCGCCTTTTTACAAGGCCTGTATAAGTGGCTACGTTGTCTTTTTTAAATAAAACTACTGTTGAAAACTTGACACGTAAAGTACTTTTTTCTTTTGGATTTGTATTGATTTTAAGCAGTCATTCTTTACTAAATCTTTCATTGACATTCACCACTCAAGGTAGCTAGCACCACTGGTGAATTCTCACTTAGTGTATCGAGTAAATTGCGTACCCCGTATGTAACAGAACTCCCTTTATTGCAAAGCATCCCCACTACGTTGATAACGAGCTCAAAATTTTAAATAAATTTGTTGGTTACGGGGGCATTTATCCAGTTGATTAACTGGTTACAAATGTTCTGCTTCTTATGGTACATGTAATTAAATGCGGACCTTTATTGTAACTCAAGCTTGGTGTACAGATGGCTAAAATGGGGGTCGAAATGAAGCACCTTCTTTTGTCGTTACCAAAGATTATTATTATGCGCAGATCAAAAACTTTTGCATTTGAAGTGGCTTAAAATGATGTATTATGCTCCAAACACCAATACAAGTGTAAATAGCAAGCGTGATGCATCCACACTTTGAAGTGATTCTGTTAGGGCCTAGTGAGGTAGCCTAAAATTAGCCATCGCTATAAGAACTGCTATTTGTCTGCGTTCCAAAAAATACTGACCACTTTCACGTTTTGCCCCATGCAGCTCCTGTTTTGTTGCAACTTTTGCGAGAACCCTGGATTGCATAATTCATCCACTCACTTCCTTACAATGCTCCACTAATAGGTGGCAGTCAGTTGTCAACCAATCACTCTAAATAAGCCTGCACAATTTGCAGGGCGGATAGATGGAGAGGCAGTTGCATTTGATGGTGGCTTGTGCTCTCAAATTGTGCCTCATTGCTGACTCAGTCGTGTTTAATGATCAGTCGGTCTATAAGAATATCTGCTACGAGGTCGTTTAGTATTGTTTGCAGCTCAAGCATGCAAAATTAGTTTGCTGCTGTTCACAATCAGGAGGGGCGTTAGGCACTACATTACCTATGACGACGAGTGGGACCACCCCGAAAGGATGAACTTTTATAGCTGCCCTGACAAGCATCCGACTTAAGCGTGTGATTGAGAGGAAGCCTTCTCTCCGCAGATGGCATAATCAGTGCCAATTTATTGCCAAGGGTATGTAAAGCCACCTCAACTCCGTGCCTTATTTGCGATCGAATTGAGTCTCGTATGCAGCTACCCATGAGTGCCCATGAGAGGTGTGTCGACCTGAGCGTGATTAGTCCCTGCTATAATACACAGAGATAGCTGGTCCTGAGCTTTACGAGGGCAAATGCAGACACACTAAACGGCAAAGTACTGTTGCCACCCTCACTGTCAATTTTCCACTGCTAGAGCATCTGCCGCTACAGTTGGCGTCAGCAGCACATCACACAACTCCGAAAAGGTTGAATTGAGCACTTGAGGTAACCAAAATTTTTGAATCTGAATTGGACCCATTTGGAACATTCTGTCAGATGAACACTCCACCACGAATCGATGCCAATGGTAAAATCCAATGCCCGAACACCGCTAAATACCCTAGTGCAGGCGATACTAAATGGAGTAGCTTCTACCGCAAGACAGCTAATTTCGGCTGCAACAACCTTAACATTCACTTTGCCTTCCGCCATTGTCGTTGAAGCAAGAACAGCACGTTTTGCGAAACGCACATTGATCGAATGCTTGATACAGAAATAATACAAAAGAAGAGTGAAGAAATGGACCTACGTCCAAAAGAGCAGCTTGCAAACAAAGTAGTACAGTTTTTCATATTCCCTATCCCCTCAACGAAATCAAAGAAAAAGATAGTAAAATTTTACGTCTTCCATTAAAACAATCTTAAAGCCACCTCTATCAAGGCGTCTCTTGCGCCTTAAGCCCATTTAATGGCTCTAGGAATGATAAACACTGATCCTAAAAACCAATTCCTACATCAGTTTTCCACAAAATAATATGGAATAAATTGAGATGACTATCACCCCTTGCAACACATTAAGTCGCCAGTTTTGTTGCCTAATGGCATTAGAGTTGCTTAAAAATGATATTGCAAAGGATGTCAACTAGTACTCCTCTGATTAGTCGCCTTGTAGGATCGTCTGAGGGATTCGACAATGTAACTTCCACTACATTTAGGCTTGTCAACAGTTTTAATACCAGTGGCCTGGACAGAGCGGACTGTTTTTTCAGTGGTACATAATCGAAGGTGATAATTTAGAGCCTCCCAGCAACCATCAACTTGCATCGCATCAGCAGCTCTTAACGTATAACATTACGTTTCATATTATAGCGTCCAATGGTGGTATAGACAGACGATGCTGTACAGCAAAGCATTTCACATATTAGTCAACCTCCAGCTAGTTATTTTCTAAAAAAACAATATGTTCTGTCATGGGTTTTGTCTGCCACCAAATCATCTTTGCGTGAAAGCAGTGACAGCAAAAACTAAACTACACCTTTGCTTCGTTCTGTAGTTACAGCGACCACCACAAATCGCAGCTATCACAAATACCGTCCGATGGATGTCCTAACACAAGTGCCAGCACCCTGGTTCAAGTGCCACTACTCACTCTAATCTAGTCAGATTTTACAGCTGAGTTTATCTCCCTTCTGATCATCTTCTTTTGCCATTTTTAGCAAGCGATATTGTAAAAACACCCGATTAACTTGGCAGTCATAAGACAACGGAAAAGATGACAAAAGGGAAAGAGAGTTCACCAGTTCGGTTTGATTCTAACGCATATATTCCGTGATGTCTTTGATTACGCTAGAACTCTGCACGGATTCATGCCAGTGTGTTTGTGACTCGGCTGGCTACTATTTAAGTAAACTCAGTACGCATCCCCTCTAACTTATTTGCAAAATATTTGAATAAGTGGCATGGATGCGTTGCGGACCGAAAATTTACTTCCGAATTGCTTTCTCTTTCATCATTTCCTCTAATAGGAGCATATTCTTTTCAGGATTTTCTCTACTTACTCTCCTCTCAGCTCCTTCCACCTGTCAGGCTGTAATCCACTATTTATCAGTCCACATGCGTCTGCACTCGAGCCCTTACCGTCGGATGACGCTGAACGAAAACATGTAAAACACTGCATTTTGCAAATTGCATGTGCAAAGAATTTGTGCATTGCTACTCACTTGACTCATCAATTCTTCGTTATACTTTGCGTGCTGTATTAAATGACAAATGCTTCATTTCGATTAAATCAGGAGTGGACCTCTAGGTGCCATCAATTGCCGACACTGCCAACTGCATTGATATTGAGTGTGGCTGAAGGCAAAGAGCGTTACACAAGAATGGGAAACCATTCCTTTTGACGCTCTGATTTAGTCTTGTTGAGCATTAATTTGTTGTAAAGATGTATTTTAGAAGGATTCGCTGTTTCGATAAAAAAAATAATTTCGTGAAAATCGTTTACTTATAGGCTAGAATTTTCCGTAGGATAGTTCACCAATTTATCAGGATGTGGAGTTGCTAGCAGCATCAATGATGATGGTCAGATTGATGTTATCGATGGTGCCGTCTGGATACAGCTAAGGATGGTTACAGCTATCCTCCATGGGGCTCAATTTTTGCATTTGCATTTGCGATTGCGTTTGACACTCATTAAACGGACCGATAAATAAACAGGCAGGTAAGACACAATGTGAAGTGAATGCAAGGATGAAAAAAAGGCAGACCAGGCTTAAGTGCAATCTGATGCTGCAGTTCGGAGTGTTAGCGTCAGCTACATGTGAATGTTATGTGCACTACCTATATCACGTGTTTATGAGCTTACTGACGCACTTGTTTACCTCTCCAAAATTACCGTTTGTGCTAGTAGGCGAAATAAATGAACATTACCATTGTCACAGAGAGCATGTGTATAGAAATCGACCCAATGTCGTTTGATACGCACTTGCACTGGTAAGTATACAAGTATCGCCGCTACGTGGTGAACCTAACAGATGCGGATATTTAGCATTCTGGTGGCAAGAAATGCAACTGTGGACCAATATGCTTTAAGAAACACAAGCACATTGAATTGGGAATATGGTTCTAATAGAAGATTGGTCTTCATTTCGGTTGAGAGCGTTTTAAGTACTTTATTTAAGAATAAACTACAGAGAGAGAAACTTATTTACAACCGCTTCAAATTTGCTCAATCAGCTGATGGAGATATGGGACGCTCCGCAGATGATTTCAAAGACAATGCAGGTATTATTGTATTATCGTATGGTACAATATCAAGAGAACGTTGGATTTCAAGAGTATATATTAGTGTGTCCAGTGTTTTGACTCATACAGAGACGGTCTAAGATAATATAGGTGTTCCAGTAGGCTACATTCTTGGAAATACTTAGCCAACCACTCTGTGCTTTGTGTTGTGCAACAATCACCTAATCCTCGGTTCCTATCATTTTGCATAATCGTGACATTTAAATGCTCAGCACCATCAAGACTCCCTCGTTTTTTAGCCAAGGAGCATTTTAATAGAATCCATTTACAATGTCAAAGACTCAGGACACTTACAAGAAACTAAATCGCCAACAGAACTGCTCTTGTGCAACTGTATGAACATCTACCAAGACGTATACCTCAAGACTCTCCAAAAAGCCTTCGAATACCATCACTGACTCCTCGAATAGCACCCTAATCCTCCGTCAGAAGTGATGCCATCGAGCCGGCACAAGAACTACCTGACTCTTATCCATTTTGCCATCCTCTTTTGCATCGGTCACTCTCTCACTCTTTATAATGTTGGGTATTTCAAACAAGTTCAGCTCCAAATTTCATGTAGTTTCGCTACCTGACACTGCCACCGAATAGGAGAGACATAAAGTGAACGCAAGGAGAGGAATACCAGGTTCGATTGTGATCGAAGGTTATAGTTCGATGGTTTTAGTGACAACTTCATTTGATCATGGTGTGCGCCACCTGCATTACGTGCCTATAAGCCTATTAATGTGCTTATTTGACCTTCCAAAATCACCGGTGATGCTAGTGGGTGACAAAAATGTATGAGTTGAATGAAATGCGGGATGCTATCAGGCCTAAAGTTGAAAGTTTAGGCCAAAGTTGAAGTCGAAGTCAAAAATATTATCCATGGTACAAGAGTATACCGGAAAATACTAATTTTATTGGAAATGTTATGATGTTATGCAGATGCACACAATGCTTCCTATCATCAACAATAATTGTCGAGTTCTGGAGTCCTAAAGTGCTACAACATCTATCAAAGGGCTTGATACAAGGAGTCTTTGCTAAAATCTGTATGATGCTCCTGTCCATGGCAATGGTTTTAATTAACCTGCACGTTGATACCTCTGAATAAGTGAATGCTGGATCATTTTGACGTACAGCAGTTATTTTGAATGAACGAAGCAGTTATGAATAATTAATCTCAGTTAATGTGGAAACATTTGCCGGTTTGCAAATTGGATCATAATTTTGCTCATTTGCAAGGCTTACGACCTAGTCGGCTTGCTGAAGCTGTCTTCGATATGAATGCATGAGCCAAGACAATTGCACTACGTCATTAAAACCGCTCCCGATGTAAACATCGATGTCGTGAAGTTGAGTGAATGCTTGGTGAAGTATATAAATACGTGGCACAGGTGATTTACGCTATATGCGCACATCGTCGCTGTTATTGCCACCAAAACACAGTATGCTACCCCACTCAAGCCTGGTCTGTCTTCTCTTCCTTGCATTTGCCTCCCATCAAGTGTCTCCTGCTATAGTGCCAGATGGTGAGACTGCACGAAAGTTGGAGGTGGACCCGTTTGAAGCACCTGACCTTCCGGAGGATGAGGTACTAACTGAGTTAGAGGAGAATTTGTTGATGGACCATTTCAATAAAGATGATAAGTGGAGAGATGCCCTGATGTCAGCTGGATGGCGTCGTTTTCGACAAAGGCTAAGGCGAACTTTTCGAAGGATCGGCGATGGTATTCGGAGGTTCCTCAGAAAGCATGGGGATGTTCTAATTCCCATTGTCGTTAAAGGAATTGGAAAGCTACGCCGGATGGCCGTCTAGGTGTTCGCAAATGGCCTTATCCCGTGGCACTGTAAGTACTTTTTGCAAGAAAGTTCCTTTGTGGTGTATGACGGTGAAATGCTAAGACGCCTGAATATACTCCTACAAGAATGACTTAATCTATCTTAAATTAGGCCGATTTTGTCTTGTGCGCCATTGCAAAATAGCCTTTTGGTTTTTTTCTATTGTTAAGAACGATGAGGCATACTCTAGCTGTTTACAAGCAGTCCTCCTATCTCTTATTTTCGTTAAGAACATAGTGGAAGCGGCTTTAAGGTAGCCTCGATATTATCGTTGCAAGACATTTGTGATGTGGATTTGGATTAAACTGTTTTGATTCTGTATTTCAAAAGAATGAAAGCCATTTTTGGTGATCGAATAGACAAAATAAAATGAAAGAAAAATAACAGTAAAACTGAGAAGACACACACAAAACAAATGATGAAAAATTAATATTGGTTCCCTCAACCTTCCATTGGGGCAGGGCGCTAGCGTACACGGGTGGCGTGGCAGATGTGCTGAAGTCAAAATATATTGTGCCTTAGAGGAGGTTCTCGATTGACCTCACAGTGATCCACGTATCTACGATACTTATCTGGGTAGCCTTGGTTCGGCAATAAAGGGTGCAACCCAATAACACGGAAACTCATAGACCTTTGCAAAGACTGACACTCTGCTGCAACAATGGCATCAGAACCATTGCCTCTTTTGCTGATAAGGGCCATTGACTTCATAAGACAAAAGGCCGTTCTTTGGGCAGCCTTTGCGTAGTTGCATTCGGTATTTTACAAGCGCCATCAAAGCGGCATCCAGGTTAGCATAAATATCGGGCTGCGAGACAACTGTTTTTATCTGTAAAAATCTCTAATTCGAGTCTCGACTTTAAACTAAAACCGCCATTGTCAGCATTGACACCAAAATCCCTCATAACGAGTGATAGAATTGGGTTAACGCAGACCCGCTTTGATTTGGTCAACCATTTTGCAAACCTAAAAATGTTGGTCAACTGATCACCCACATCAATTAGGCGTGAAATGGTATTTTGATTGCGAAAACACTGTAAAAGTGCAAAGACGCATAGTTCGCATAATTTTGCTACTTATAAAACGCCTGGTAGCTAGGTGATATGGATAATCGAAGGCATTTCAAGAAACGTATTTTACATCTTAACAGCAGTGAGTGCGCCTGATGCAGAAAGAAGCGGTAAATCCGACCAGAGCCAGAATTCAGATATTTTTAGAAAACTTTGCATAATGCTTAGAAGCATGCGCGATTCAAGTGGTGCACGTGCTGATGAAATCGGAAGTTGCACAGGTGGTTACCTTCACCAATGTCCACTGTTTATGCATGCACTGAAGCCGTCGCCTGCCATGATGAGTAACAAGATCGGATGCATAACCTGATCCACTTTCACTGAGAGTAGTTTACAATGGCATCGTCCGCTTTGGAGACTGCGGACATAAGTTTGGTTGGAAATGTTCAATTTGGCATGCCTTTTCGATTTAGCCTCACTTTCACATATCGTGCATTAGGTTAATCGTCATTTTTTTCAGTGACCAAAATTCCAGAGGCTACACAGATTCCATGTGCGGTCTTGGCGTCTTCCCTTTCGAAGCCAAGAATAGTTATCTACAGGCGCTTCAGATGACTGTCGGTGAATTGTAAAAGGTCCTGCCTACCATGTTGGCAGGACCTTTGCTCTATGTTTCTGGTGTTGCAACAGAAGTCAAAAGTGGCAATGGAGCAGACATAACAATGCAACATCCTTTATTAATTATGCATGACCATGTTCTCATGGTGATCAGAGGATTGCACCGAGGGCTTTGATTTGTCTATCGGATATCCCGTTAGCAGCACAATTATGAATCATTCCACAGTGTGGACTAGATGATTACTGATCTCTTGTATTGCTGAGAGGTGAGCAGTAGGACCACATATCAAGAAGTTGAAAAAAGGAGCCCAAGAAATCCCTAGTAAATGTTCAAAGGCGAATATTTGCGTCACCCTTCCCTAAGCAGCTGCTGAAGACAAGTTTCTATGGGAGGAGATTGCATTAGATTGCATATCAACTGGATGAAACCACCTACGACTAAACGCACCCTTCGCTATGTTTTCGATGAGGCCATTCTGTGACTGACAGGGATAAATACGTCAGAGGGTGCGTGACATGACATTGGTTCGTGTAAGTGAGGACATAGTACTGTGAGGTTAGATGTCAAAGTCACTGCTGGGCTTCAAATCGCTACCATTTGCATCATGCTGCTTCATGAGCCTTTTGTAGCTTGGAATCATCTGGTTGAGCTATAGTTTCAAATGTGCTGATTGGCTGTCTCTAGCGGAAACATCTCAAGAGCAAATTTGATATCAGCTTGACTTCCGCATTGCAATTAGCCATGACCAGTTCAGGAAATAGTACCAGAAAGTAGAAGGTTGACTAATGAGTGTGCTTGAGACGACGCCTAAAGCGGCTCCTTTGTAATTCCTTTGTCAACTACTTAATGCTACGATTGATGGCTAAGAATTGGGAACTGTCTCAAAGTAATAAAACAAAACAATCACTTTAATAATCCTTAGCTACTTAAAACTACCTATGGATACTGTCGGATTACTATTTACTCATGGAACGCTCCCCATTCTCTGACTTTTAAAACCCTTTGCTTTGCAGCCTAATTTTGCTTAGCTCGAGACCAATTTCTTAAGCGCATGCTCCAGTGTTGCTCTTTCATACTTATCCGGTTGCGCACTACTGGATTCTGAGATCAGTTCTATAAGTTGGAATGTCTGTAGAAGGAGGTAAGCTCCAATAGAGCTGTCAGTCACTGTTGTTTCGTCCTGTGCATTAGGCCACATTTGTCTTTGAGATTGGTGGTTATCTTGGTCCAGATAATGAGAAAGGCAAATATCCTTACTTGATTAGCTTTACTTAAATACGCACAGTTTTCCAGTTGAATAAAACGTTAGACCCGAAAAAGCATTTGACTGATTAATTCTCAACATCCGTGTTAATATCAGTAACACACAAATGGCACGTCACGGCGAAGATTGGATGAGGTGGGCGACACACACCCCCAAAGAGGTGTATATATGTGTCGGTCAATTTTCAATGAGGCGTTGAGGCTTGCTTATTTCCTTACGACGAGATGTCCCTTTGGTGGTAGCCACATCGGCGTCATTTAAAGGCCTTTATGAAGTTAATTTAGCATTACACAGAGCAGCATTCATGGTGCGCATCACCAGTGTTAGCAAATTTGTGAGCAGTTTATGGTAGCATAAAGGTCGGGAGGCAAAATCTCAAGCCGGAAACCGGTTGAAAATCCACCAATTTTCGATTATACCACTCTCTTAGCCTACAATGTCTGTTAACTCGCCTCATTGGCACAATTGATTGCAGCCCCCTTTTAAAATCGAATCCTTAAATGCTTGGCTTATTTTGCTCACATTAAATTACGATCATAGAAGATAATGCTTTATTCACTCGAGAGCACTTTATGCATTGAATTCGGCCATTGCTTTCAAGGCAGCGGGGGACATCTAATGCATTGACTACCCGAGGAGTGGTCTTTGGCTTATTTTGCTCACATTAAATTACGATCATAGAAGATAATGCTTTATTCACTCGAGAGCACTTTATGCATTGAATTCGGCCATTGCTTTCAAGGCAGCGGGGGACATCTAATGCATTGACTACCCGAGGAGTGGTCAGCTGCGAAATCACGTGGGTTACAACTAGCACAGAAATCGACAACGGTGGCTATGGCACTGACGTTGCTGGATTTTACTTCGTGTCAAGGGCAATAGAGTTCCCAAGATCCATTGCTATGTTCTTAATCCTCGAACGAAGAAGAACTAAGCAGATGTCATGATTTGGCGACATTCTGAATAAGAGTAACAAGAGGAGCCAAAGCTCCAGCATCAAGATGCGGTCAATATAATCCCCTTCATCTCCAGGGCACAAGGTATTTAAACTTCGACAACACTGCCACACAATCACTCGATGCATGCAACCCATGCCCCATGACATTCCTTCCGAGTCTCGGTGGATGCAATGGCCACCATGGTTGGCTACCATGCCAACGAAATGGTGACTATAGTATAGCAAGCACCATGAACCAAACCTAATCAACTGTACTAATCCGTGAAAATAAAGCTGCTACGACGTGATCCCAAAAAGAAAATTGAGGATAGTCGAGTTGATGACTCCCTCATGAGCGTAACAATGGAGACATGTTTTTATG
>LWMJ02000381.1:8582-67098 GCA_001693035.2 Taenia asiatica | reverse complement strand
AATTCTCAAAATGGGACAAGATTATGCATTCCGTGGCATTAAAATAATAAAGCAATATTTGACAACAGAAAAGGTGAGGCAGAACCAAAGACGACGAGTGGAGTTCAAAGAGAGTGCAGTTAGGTGTCGGCATAGCTAAATTCGCTGCACGAACTCACACTGTCGCCGCAGTGCACTCTAACTGGGGCTATAAAATGAACGCGTGCATGGCGGCTAGCGGTACGAGAGGATAAAAGAGCGAAACAAGGTGACTATGTTTGATGTTGGTGCATTCTGGAGCCATTCACTGGTTACCCCGGGGCGTCAGACATACAGCTGTGATCACTTGGGTCAAATGAAAATCAGGTGCAATGCGTTAGTTGCTCTCCTTACGGATATGCTTCATCTCAAAAACCAGGAGCTGTGCCTGAATGACAGTGAAGGTGGATGTTACCTCGGTCATGATGCAGCTGGGCATTGCGAGACATCAACAACACTCGTATGCAAGGCGTTGTTCGTTTGGTAACATGCTTAGCGATTTTACACTGCTGTCTATGGGGCATGGCCAAGTTGCTAGGGCCGTGATTTTCTAATCAATGATGTCGTCCATTTTTCATACTACGAAATAAGTCTTAAAGAGTCCCAATTCCCCTGTCTACTGTTCTACTTAATCAATTTTGTGAGTTCCTCTTTGGTTACCGCCGTTTCGTTTGTTCCAACCAAGTGCAGTTTTTCATCAACTACTTTAAATGAATGGCATGAAGAAATTCAGGATTGCTGTCGACTTCTCATTCTTCATTCGTTTGTCAACCATCATCCTGTTTAACATGATATAACAAGAGGAAACACTGTTCAGGAGCTCGAAATAATTTAATTCGATATTCCACCTCACTCCCTCGTTCGGTAGAGATAGCATCTTTATTAACCACATAAAACCATTGTCTAATGCGAATTCGAGGGTGCAGTCCTACTCTCCTAACAGCGAGCAAAGGTCGGAGCGAAAATATTTTTGCGAAAGAGAGTATGTGAGTAGGTTTTAATGGATTGCAGAAGCCCTTCGGACGTAGGTTGTAGATCATCTTCCACATCATACCACTTGTATTGCTCAGTATTTACCTGGGTCCTTCCATTTTATCCATTGCTTTGATTTGTGCGTCCTTCTCTCTCCTTTTTGCATTCCAGAAGTCAAATTGGTGCCTACAATATTCTTCCTATCGAAAATACGTCTGAAAATTTGGGGCTAAAGTAAATTCTCATCTCTTGTGAATGGGCGAAATTTTGCTTCACCAATCAACTGAGCGGTTCATACAAAGTGACAGTTAATGAGAATGAAAAAAGACTAAATGTCATTCCGGTTTTGAGTGCCTTAGGACAAGGTGATGAGTTTCCATGGTATCTTAGCCGCAATCTAACAATTCAAAGAGCACCAACCTTAAATGCAACTGCTGAACTTACTGAGGCAGATTATGCTACACAGCACTTGCACCACTTTGTTTCGTACTATCTACGCCTTATTCCCTGTGACTCAGTGCTTTCGCGACTTCTTGAGTCGAATCCCACCAGATCAGCATCATTCATACAGCATTGCTGTTGCTTCCCAGATAACTACCGATAGGTTCCTTGTGATTTGTTTTGTCATTGGAAAAGCGACTCCGCTTAGATTGAAGAACACTTTGGTTCTACCTCCCAGACAGCCGTGTGTCGCAGGGCATGTCGCCCATCAAACAAAGCCCTGTGTGAAAACGATTTTGACTTTCCTCAATGCCAACATGCATCCACCTTCACTGCTGGGCAGTGCGACTGTGCCACTTTGCGACCGACACTTGTTCGTGGGAGCACTTTCACAATTTTCTGCCGAATACAGCACAACCAACTACCCTGAATGAGGTAGCTTACCAAACAATAGACGCTATGAACGTCAAGTTGTCTTACACAACAGCAAAGGCAGAAAGCGCCTCTAGACAATGCAAATATCCTTCTAATCAACGGGATCAACGGGAAGACTTCCATTAGCCAATCAAAATCACCTGTGTGGGAGGAGCATTGTTGCCGCTAAAATCCCCAACAGCCATTGAGCGGATCATTGATACAGTGTTCGTAAGCTTTCAAGAATTAATCTCTGCACACCCTGATTAAAAGGAATCAGCCCTGCAACTTACCTTCCCACAGTTTTGTCAGCATCCTGTGCAATGGAACTTTTATAACAGGTTCTTGGTAAATTTTTAAGGGTGCTAAACTAAATGGACTTGTCCCTGGGAGTAATTGGTCGAGCTGTCTTGAGTCATGTCAAAAGATGCATCCGCTAGAAGTTGCAGCAGAAATCATGAGGCACAGTGACCGGTGTTAGTTTTGCTCCGAGTACACCACCGACAAATTTCTTGCGTTCATTAATTAAAAGGGCGAAACTCCGCTCCTAGATGCTTCATTTTTACACCATGGCTCAGAGCTTTTAAGATAAGGGGGTGTTTTAGGACAAGAAAGAGGAAATTGGTCAACGTTGTTAGCAAGAAATTTTCCTTTGCCAGAAATCGACTGCTTTGTTTTAGACAAGAGGTGCGCAAGAGCTCCGGTTTCGCATTTCTTAAGGAGTAAATACGTTTTCGATGTGGTCAAGTTTTCCATGAGACAGGCACTCTACTTCAGCACACATGGTAAGAAGTATGGACCACTAATGTTTTGCGTTCCTTTATGCACACTTAAAGATCGCAACTGGGTCGCCTTTCTATCTTCATTCTGCAAGGCTGTTTCCACTTGCATGATTGTAATTAAAGGGGTCCTGCCAGCATCTGACGTTGCGACCGTGCATCTGTTACTCATTTTTACCGCTTAGCGATCGAGCGATTCCAAGCTGACATTGCTCATATCACAAGAGAAGCAATGTTTTATGCTTCCGTTAGGGGCTCTTCACACCAATGGCAAATGCTTGATAGCAAGTCCATCTTCTGTTTTCTTCATAAAGTTGTGGACTAGCCATACTAAGCACACATCACCATCGCAATCTGTTATCCTCCTATCATTTCTTTAGTACGTTGTACTTGCGGTAAGGAAATTTGTCGCCTCTTGGCGGTAATTTCAGTCCCATCTTATGCAGCTGCCCCTTGTATGGAACGCTGATGCAACCGCTAGATGCGTATGCAGCTAGGTGCTTTCATTAATTCAATCTAAAGTGCTTAATCACTCTATTAGAAATGAGGCCCAAGTGCGTAAAGAAGGAAGTTTTCTGCATTAGCTTGTTGGCTTCCATTTTCGTCAAGCAATATTTATCACCATCAAAAGGTAAATTATTGGTGTGCTTTGTTGCTCATCACAAGACTAGTCTATGACATTTTCCTAAAGAGATATAGACACTTACGTAAAACCACAGTGCAGCATTTTTGGTAAAAGTTATAAGAGGAGCATCAAGAGTTGAGAAGGCTTGCAGATTAGAGTGGTAAGTGCTCACTAATATTTCTTCATTATTGCCTCAAATTGTCGCCTTTTGATTCTAAAGGTAGGCAATGGCATGCTTGTTTGCTTTCCTCCATTTAACTCCGCGAATGGAGTATGCGCAGATGAGCTCTTTCCTCACCATCCAATAGGAGGAGATGGCTTTGTGCAGTGTGTATATGCACCGCAAAAATACTTGACGATTGTGTTTAAGATAGCTGTTAAATTATCCTCTCGAGTAGTACAAACGGCATTTATTCCTCAAACAAAATAATGAGTCGTTCATAGTTATGATTAGAATGAATCATTACAAGTCTTGGATGCGCAAATACATAAAAAACGTAACTGTACTTAACCATCCAACTGTTAAAACACCGTACCCACAAGCGCATGTGTTTTTGTAGTGCTATCGATTCCGCATGGCGCTTGGTGCAGCAGATGCGCGATTCTTAGTCCTTTTCTGCCACGATAATGTAGCCCAATTATAAATGAGGATACGAATTAAAGTTTTCGAATGGGTCAAGACACACAGAACATATATTGTGGTTCTAGACATTTTAATGCCGTAAAATAAACACGAGGGTAGCGCAGTACTCTGAGCAAATGGGGCGATCATGCTTCAGAGGAACAAAATGCATGCGGCTTAAGTGTGCAAAATATAAAACGGTGCTCTCAAATGGCGTCCAGCACATTCTACATCTGTTGACACGCATTTTGACGAAGACAGGTGTGTTGCCCAAGAACAGCAGAGATAGAGCTAAGGGAGAATGCTTGATCGCAATGTCGCTGGTCCCTCCTGGCAGTTCTACTGGACATGGAGTTCACTGTTAGTGTCGCTTCAGTTGTTAATAGCTTCCTTGCAAAACACGAGGGAGAGGGGGATGTCGAAGATGAACGCCGACTTCAGCCATTCTGTTATGGGATGTTAGGCATTCTTCCATCCGTAGCACATGCACTCGCTTCGCACCGCCAAAGTTTGCCAGAGGCGGTATGGAGTAGGATAAAATTCATCAAGGTCGAATTCGCTTTTCGCTGCCACCAATGTAGCGTCCCGAGACTTCCTTTAATGTAAAAGATGGCAGAGTACTAAGGCAGAAGATATATACTCTGGAACCAAGTGACCAAAACCGGCAGTTCGAACAAACAAAGTATTACACCACCACTGTAATGGAAGTAACATAGACAAAGCAAGGCTAATTTCTTTCTCCAAAAGCTTTGCTTTTAAATTTGGCTAAACAAGGCTAACGGGCCTTCTGCCTCCTGGTATTCCATAAAGTGACTACGTGCAATAACTTAACACATTCAATCAACAGTAATTTGTGCGAATATAAACAAGAGCGGTAAATAGAGTTGAGGATTTTGAAACCGCTTTTGTAAGAAATCAGCCGGTAGCATTCGTGGTGCAATAGAGCTTTCAACTCCATTTTTCCAAGACAATTTAGTCAGAAGGATAAGACCACCTAATATTTCTTGACTAAATATTGCTAATTTTGTTCTCCAATTTATGTATAACCCACGAATGCTGCCAAAAGTGACCACTGATGGTTCTGTAAGTTTAAAGTTGTTTTGGTTGTATCAGCTGCAACATCTTGCATTCATGTTGGCACATCACACTTCTACGCAGGAACGTGATCTTGAAGGAGAGCAAAATCTCGAGTACGGACATGATTAACCCGGGACCTTGTCCTTTCATGCTCCCTTAGGGTGGTTTAAAGGTGCCAATTTCATCTCTAAGATGCACACAACACTTTAACTTTGATACACTTTAAACTCGCTAAGAAGGGTGGTTGCATTTTCCACCGTTTTGACTCCCTTCCACCAGCACCAAGTGAAACCCATTTAAAAAGTTCATGGAAAATTTGAGCAAATAAATAAATGCTTGCGAAATTCCAAGGTGCTTAAGAAGTCGTTCGTGGTAATTATGGGTTTTAAGTCAAATAATTAGAAAAGGGAATTTCACTCGATCGCTTTCTGTTTCTTGAAGAGCGGGCTTGTCTCACACACAGCGTGTGAACAAGGCTAGGCCAAGATTGATTGTGTTGAATGAATTGTGATAGGTTCTTTGCCATAATTGTGACTGACCTAAATGTCATTGCTTCCATGAGACAGCCAATGGCATGATGTGTGAAGATTAACAGTCACCTCAGTGTCGTGCCCCTTATTATTGGATAATCTTTCATTTTTAACACTGATCGGCAGATAGACAAGGTGTCAAGAAAAACCCAAATGGGCTGAAGTAGTGAAACAATCACCGGACCCACAGTGCACATAATCCATCTTGTCTCCTCCTCCAATTCTCGATTTTGCTCACAGAATGCTTTCGTAGATGCTGCTGTGAAGCGCGTCACCACTGTCCATGTTATGGCCGGTGTCAAAATGGGCCATCTTTACCTATTTTAGTACATTGCGCACTTGTTTGGCTTTAAGGATAAAAGTTGCGTACGTGTGTATCTCTGCCCAATCCAGCCACTTTGCTGTGCTCGCAATCTATTATTTGCCATTGGTCAACTCACTTGACTCTTGTCAGCACCAAATTCGGAAGGTAGAGTCGAAGATGGCCTTGTTTTCCGTAGATTTGGCAAACGAGTTTGCCGCGCCACAAACTTTACAGGAGGCAATTATTTGAAGTAATACGTGCTTCAGGATAGATCCTAGGTGCTACCTTCGTCGATGTTTTGCTACTTCAAGTAGGGCAAGTGACTGATCATCATCAAACAGCGTCACTAGTTGATTTGGCTCGCATCACAGGAGGAAAAATCATCAAACTCCATGGCCTCAAAACATAAGAGTCGCGGAGATAGTGTCGCAGTAAAGGGCGAAGACATGTGATCCACTGCATTACCAGCAAGCATACTGCTAAGTCTGACCAATTTGGTGCAGGAGGGAAATGCCATCACGTGATGGAAAGGAGGCCAATCCTAATTCCCTGCGCTGCCTGCATCATGGCTAACAAAATGTGGGGACGAGATTTTTCGATAACTCACTGGTGTCAGCTTCAGAGTGAAGGTGTGGTCACAATACTTTTCATCAAAACGCACGTAACAGCTATTACTGCAGAGGCAAACTTTCAGTTACAATGTAATGGCTCTTCCCGCCCCTCTTCAGCCCATTTTTACTTAGAATTATGAGCATCGCCGTCCATTGAGCTTATCACTCCTCAGATTGTCCCATTACTTTTAGGCCCGGTGATTGCGCAGCTGGCCACTTAGATCCAGTCCCTTCTGCACATCAGTATTTCCGTTATAAGTCTTCACGCTGAAACGCATGCAAATGGACTATTGTTGAGTCGCACCACGAACTGCTTACTACCATGTGGACTGTAAAAATTTAGTTTGGCCTCCTCCTCAGCATTTGGTGGTAGTGTTTTCTTGCATCAAATTATTCAAGCCTAAAAGTGTGCTCGTTGACAAGGCAGCAATCACGTACCGCCATTCTTCATTGAGGGTCTGTCACCTCATTTCTTGTGCCATTCAGTCAGCATTTGAAGGTGAAGAAGGAGAATAGCGGCATGCCCAGATGAAACCTCTTAAAACGTAGAGCTTTTGATGCGCGGGCATCTTGCGGCCCCTATCAACTCCTTCCAGCTCGCATTTTTAATCACAACTCGGATAAGAGAGCACCTAATCGCATGAATTACGACTGCTAGTTCTTTTGTATAAATGGTAAAGTTCGTGTTTTGCTTACTTTAACCATCCCAACCGGGATCTCGTACAAATGGCAATTTTGTTTTGCTTGGACCAAACGAGGTTATCGAGGTTGGTGGGCAAATTACCAACCAAATACAGGTGTCAAAACAGACTCAATAGTCGGTTAGAAAGTTGACCAAGGCTCCTCCTGGGCAACTTACCAAGTAAGCTACAAAAGGCACACGGTACTGCATCAGGCCCCATCATTCATTTGGATGGGGTCAATGCCACAGCAATATCACATGGTTGATGTGTGGGCGTAATTTAACAGGCTGCTGGGTTTATTTAAAGCAAATTTCATGTTTTAGCGCAAACAAAGCAGTCGCAGGTTGATTTGCCTGTGTGGTTTGAAACTGTCACATCAAATGTAAACACTTGCTCACCACAGATGCATACCCGAGCGTAAGCTCTAAGTGCAGGCATGTGCACAATAAGAGGGAGGCTTCGCATTTCCAATTGCCTCTTCTACCCTCGCCAATAATGCCTGCGAGCTTAGATTTTTATTTGTATTAGTGAGTGGTTCTGTCACCACAGCGTTGATTGGGGAACACGGTGTTGCGCTTTATCCAAGCACCGCAATTCAAACACAATTGGCACACGTCGACAAAACGGAAGGTTTCACAAGGTGGTTCAAATAAGTGAGCATAAGAAAGAATAGAAATCCAAAGCAAAATATGGGTGAGCATCTAGGAAATTTCAGGAAATTCCCTGTGTTATATAATGGGAGGCACTGACGCGGGCTATAAAATTGTTGAATTTTCTGATGAATACCGGTACGATGCAAGAGGTGTGATTAGGAAAGTAAAAGCAGCACCAAAGATCCAAACAATAAGGAAGAACAAAACTAAAATGTATGCACATTAGAGAACCACAGGACCACGGCTCTGTGTAGGTTGTGGGAGCAAGAAATAGTAAGATCGACACGAAGTTACAATGAAAACAAAGGTATGCACAAGAAGCAAAAATTTACTATTTTAGCCACTTTAAGAAATAGGCAAATTTATCCACTTTGCAGTGATGCATGGTGCTGTTAAAACCTTCACACTGCAGTAATGTCATGCTTGTTGTTCCGTCACGCGGTTGCCCACACCATCCTGTGCTCTTTAACACGGGGGAGAAACAGGTACAAATCTTTCTTCCCTTATAGTTCAAAAGTGTACCAATACAACACCAACAGAATGGGATGTTTGAGTATCTGTTTGATTGCCAAGGTGTGCACCAGAGCTCGATATTTGTGGCAGTCAAATAAGCCAAGCTAGCAGTATTTTAAGATGCGACACAGGACAATTTGTACGAAATGAGAACTGATTTTTAAATTCCTGTCACATACGAACTGTGTCGAACTGAGACTAGAGTCTGCTTATTAACCGATTTAACCTGACAGTAGCGTAGATAAAGGCATTATGTACTTAGACTTCAGCGAATCACATAAACAATTTTTGAAGATCTAGTTCGATATTGCTCCCCTAGGAATCGTTGTGCTGGGCCCCACATTGAATCCATCCAAAACCAGTGCTTCTGTGGTCAGTCTTTGCAGACTCAGTTATTTGCTGTGGTTTTTTCTCTTCTGTGGGGTTCGGAGCTGTTAGAAGGCAACAAAATGGGATTATTGCTGCCCTTGACGATTTGGTCAATCCAAACAACAGGCTATGGGTGTAATAACTTCCGGCTAACAGCAATGCTATTCCACGAAGCACATGGATTGAGTTTTATTTACAGGCTGGCGATCTTGTTTACGCTCCTTCCAAGTTCCTTATTCCCTTTTTGCTTCATACCTCGAAGTACCTCATATATGTTCACGGGAACATTTTGAACGGTAGCAGAGGGGATATTTCCCATCCTAACTCTGTTAAAGATTTCATTTTTCTTTGTCTCAGAACATAAAGCCTGACAAATCCCAATGATAAATACGAATTCTATACCCGTTCTGCTGCAAGTCTTTGCAGATTTAACCAACTATAGTGCATGGTTGCCGCATTAACTGCTTCTTCTGCTTCTTCTTAAGAGCGCACAACAGCTGCCATCTGAAGATTACGTTTCGTCCCACCCATAGGTGTGTTCGACTGCAACAAAGGCTGCAACAAAGCAACATCAATGTCGGCGGCGGGATGACATTCTCACCCGGTTCACACGTGGCACAAGCACCAGCAATTGTGCTAAGCTTCAAAGAACTTTGGTTCAGTGGGGTGACAGCGCAGATGGACTTGTGCGCTCTCACACACTGGCCCGGTAGAAATGTGCGAGAGCATGAAAATTAGGTCAAGATCAGTGGCTCTTCAATAAGCTTTTGCTGCTGCAGCCAAATCCAATGGAACCTCAAGCACTACAAATAAAATGTAATCCCTGAATCCCTACAGATTTGTCTAAGCTAATTGTTATGACAGAAGCCCACAATATGCGAAACCAAAATGCATCGCCTTCCCCACCCAGACTGCACTAAATCCCACACTGGCCGTCAGTGCATAGTGGCAACTTCTTGCACCGTTCAATTTGAAACCTAAATTATAGGACGGGATTCTGTGGACTTTTGAATGAGTGACTCCGATTCAGGAGCAGGAAGTGAATCACACTGTACCCCAGACGGATAAAGTGCGTTACGCATCATTAGTTGGCAAACGCAAGACGGGCCTTTATTCTGCGTGTCAAGGGCATGCTGCTCACTTCGCAACCCTTTTAAATTGGCTGGTAATCCTAGGAGCTAAAGCTAAACTGGATAGGTTTGTCAAGATTATAGATTTTGTGTTGTCTGGTGAGGAAATGGAGAAACTTAACAAGACTGGTTCAAATAAGCGCCTTTTCGTTTTCGACTCGTAAGTTATTCACTTTTTTGGTTTGTACCAAGGTAAGTGTTACAAATTTAGTTACAAATGGATAGCCAAGTTAGCGCATTGAATTGCAGCAAATTTTAATGTTGCCTTTTTCTCTTTTTCGATTTTAGCCTTGCAAATCATCCAGAGTACCCATTTTATCATGAGTACTAATGTTTTTTACTACCCCTTGCCTTGCGCTAACAGTCGTGGTTGCGTGATTACTAGCCTGACACTCCCTTCTTCCTTACCTTTGTCATCTTGCTAAGTATTGGTATATGGTCAATAGAGTACCTGAATATGTAGCCTATTGTGTTTCTGCATCTCTCAGTGTGGTGGGAAGTGACCTGTATGGATTTGAACCATGAGGATGGACTGATTTTAGGGCCGGATTATGTATTGAATATGGATTGTGCCTGAAGCTTTATTGTTGAAGAAATAAAGGTTGGAAATAAGGAGGAATCGAAAGGAAATGAGTAGCTGTAAGGAGTTTATTGTCACAGTTGAACACTTCGTCAGGCCTCTGCTCTAGGCCGTAGTGCATTATTTTTCTCAGGAGCTTGGTAGTAGCAATGGTCCTGAAGTGTGGTGGTCCTTTAGATACAGGTTAGCCCAGGTTTCGTCTAATGGAAGGGATGCAACCTCTTATTGGCGCACAACCTATTTACACTTGGGTCAGTTTGAATCATTCCTTCTCTTCCCATTTAAGCTTACTTATCTAATACGCAAATGGCATCGTGTAATCCACACACGACGAGAAATGAAGTTGTTCAGCACTACACATCCATGAAAGGTGGCTCCATTTTAGGTAAGCAGACAGGCATGCTCAGCTGTAACTAGCTTCGCCTCACTTACAAACTTAATTACCCAATTCATTAATTTGCAACGTGTATGGGGCACGAGGTATTCTGTCTACCCAACTGAGCCTTGTCAATTAAGAGCTCTGCTGCGAATAATTGAATGATTGACAGGTGAGATTGATAGATCTTAGCCGCAATTGTTTTGAATACAAACCGCATTTGAGTGAACCTAATCATCCAGTGATATTGCTGCTCCATAGGTTACAATGAAGCGGCAAGGAGGATAAAGAGGTGTAGAAGGCAAGGAAAAAGACAAAATTTTTAGGGGTTAAATTTTAGATAAATCTATACCCTTACTCGCAACATGGATTGAAGTGATTTTATATATGCCGCTGGGTCTGTGCTACGACCAATTCTCCACAGTGCAGTCAATGGATGAGGTAAATACTTGTGAGTTGAAAAAATTTGCTTAAACCCAGGCTTTTGCTTAACCATCTCTGTGCACAAGAAGGAGAGGGAAAGGTGCATTGGAAGTGTAGCCTGATGTATCAACTAGATCGAGCTAGCTCTAGCATACATAGGCTTAGTTGATGTCGAGAGTTGACGCTTACTCTTGGAGGAAGTGGTTCGGTCCAATTCGTCATAGTGAAATTTCATCGATGGGAAGTTACCATCTCTGTGTACGTGCAGCTGTTAGCATTCTGTGCAAGTCTCTGATTAAATACTTAAGGAGGAGATTTAATCCCACTACTGAATGCCTCCATTTGAGCTGGTGTGCGGTCTGGAGGGCCTCTGTGTCTGAGTAGGCTTGATTGCAACTATATAGCCATGCTTGCCCCGACTAAAGTTACTGTTTGCCTTAACCTACTTAGGCTGCCGTTCCAGTTTTCAAACTCAGCCTTGTTTGCTGCAAAGCATTTCCACCTCATGACAAAAAAGGGAGAAACAAAACTAGGTTTATCTGTCCACACATCATCAACTATGGGAGGGTACATTAATGCAGGAGGTATTTGGCCATTGGGTGGGGAGGCATGTAGCTCTTACACCCTCCACGCGGTGGGACACATTAGAACGCATTTATGAATGAAGTTACGTCTACCTGTTACGTTCAATCTGCCGACTGTATTCCACAAGTGTGCTCGTCTGTTGATGCTTGGGTCTGGACTACTTTCACCTGTGGGACGTGTTCTGAGTGTCTGCTGATTTAGGGCGACAAACGCTAAGAACCACCTCAACTCGCCTGACTTTCGTTACAAAAGTCTACTGAGGTAATGACAAAATCACCTTCACCAATCGGCAAAGGTTTCTGCTGTTACTGACCTCTCTGTCATCTCTGGAGAGTTGTCTCGAGAACCAAATGCATGACTTTGCTGAGAACGCGCTTCCACTTTGCTTGCATCTTATGGGATGAGAAGGGATGGAGCGGAGAGCCTGCCTAATCTCGCAACACGTCTGACCATTCTAAAGCAAATATACCTGACTAGGCATCGATGGTGAAATGCCTAGCTGCCTGTGTAAGGATGAGAGCCTCCTTGTGTCAATATGTTGGCAAATAAACAATCTGACGACGTGTGAAGTGTCCCACCTATTTAGTAGAATCAAACTTTCGTGTGTCCTCCTCCTCCTCCAAATGCTAGGTTCTAATGTTGCCGGTGCTCTAAAACTGCGCATGACTGTTAGTTTCGGAGAAGGTCTCTTCTTTTACCGTCAGCACTGTGGAGGCAGTGTCAACAATCATCCGCCCATCTGCAGTTGCTTACATTGTCAGTGATGAAGGAGAGCGGCCAAGAGCTAATGCAGGTGCCAGAGCGTGTTTGAATGGGAATAACTACCCTAATGAGCGTTTTTTCTTGTTCATGCTCCTATACTTCGAAACAGCTGCTATAAAGCAGTCTCACTTCCCATCGGAAACTTCAAGCTGCCCGCAAAGGTCCTTGACTAAACCGCACAAATGAATGCCTTCGAATGTTGAGCGATATGCACAACTTATGCATACATCCCATGAACCATGCGAGGAAACTAAGGAGACAGATGGTTCCAACATCTCGTATCTAGTGATATGCAATGAATTTGAAGACCGCCGTGGTAGAATAATGCAATAACGTGGCGACTACTATTGATTTGCAGTATTCTCTGGTTGCAGACACCTATTACAACCAAGTTCATTGTCAAAGAAATTGGCTTTATGGTGGGCAGAGGTAAAATGACTAAAATTCTGCAAAATAGGAGTAATTGCTGTCTCCATTTTCAATCAACATTGGAAGGCGACTGCGTGGTTATGTTACACTTGCTTGAACTTATGCCGAAGGACCCATGGTAGTAGTAGGTGCAGTGCAGCACAAGTCGTTGGAAAATGCTCCACCGCCAGGGCAAGTCATTGCATGCTTGGCCATAAATTGGTTCTTTCTCCACGAAGTACGCCCACCTCGCTTAAGCAGTTCATGACAGTGGATAATGCACTTAAAGGCGAGACGGTGTCTCCATTCCCCTAGAGCCCTATCAACCACCACCCAAATCTCTCCACGTCTACCTCGTTTTCTCTCTTAATCAGCAGACTAGTCTTACCACTCATTCTTTCTCCCCAAGAAAATGAGCGTTTTTAGCAAAAAAATGTGACCACACAGCACAAAGGACACACCCACATGCACACACAAGCACATCCCCAAAGAGCAGACGTAGGCCCGTTTGGGTAGAATCAGGTAGTGCCTGACTTACAAGTGAGGGGTACGTAGCAAGAGCGTAGCTCACGTGATTAGCGCCTACAAAAGCTCAATTTAGTCAGTTAATGACAATGAAGTGACACAACCGTCCTCCAATGTCATGCACCATTGACTTCCCTAACTATCAGAAGCAAAACTATTTAGCAATGGTGAAGAGCAAGTGCCACCTACGGGCATTTCTTTGGAACCAGTGTAGTCAGTATTTCACTAGTGCTACCGAATTTGATTTTAAGTTTGTAGACACCTCCAAGCACGAAAGTTACCAGAGTCACCGCCATTCCAGTGCTTGTTTAACCTGCTGTCTACTTCTGCCTAGGCAGCGGCTGCTGAGATTGTATAGGTGGCATGATCCCCATACTAACTGGAATAGTGCAGGAATCCTCTAATCCACAGATCCGTAAGCACCAAGCTCTCAGGAAAAGAGGTAGAAAACTTACAGGTTTGATCATTCCATACATGGGATAGATTACATGTGTAATGATTTATTTGTTCGAACTGCCGGTTTCGGTACTTAAGTGGCCACATTGTACAAGCCAGTTGGTCGGCTTCTGGATCTTGCCAAAGCCCCAAGCCCTCTGTTTCCAGAGTATGTTTTCTGCCCCAGTACTATGTCTTCTATTATTCTAAAGGAAGTCTCGGCACGCCACATTGGTGGCAGCGGAAAACGGACCCGTCCTTGATGGATTTCTATCCTGCTCCATAACGCTTCCGGCAAATAATGGCGGCGTGTAAGAAGTGCATGTGCTTCGGATGGGAAAACTCTTACATTCCATGCCAGAAGAGCTGAGATCGACGTCAATCTTCAGCACCTCCTTTACCCTCATGTTTTGCTTAAACTCTATTAACAAGTGAAGCAACACTAGCCGTAAACTCCATATCTAACAGAACTGCCAAGAGTGGCCCCCCGAAATCTCTCTCTCCTATTCTTAGAAAACTCGCCTATCTTCGTCAAAATGCGTATTTACAGATGTAGAATGTGCAGCACGCCAATCGATAGCATGGTTTTATGCTTTACACATTTGGATTCCATGCATTTTGTTATTATGAGACTCGATCGTCCCATTTGCCCAGAGTTCCACGATACCATTGCGTCTCTTCCACGGCATCGAAGAAGTCTGCAATCACAATATGCGTTACGTGTGTCTTGAACCATTCGAAAACTTGGATTCGTATCCCCATCTTTCATTGGTACACATTGTCGTAGGAGAGGAGGACTAAGATATGCGCATTTACTGCATCGGGTGCTACGCACAATTGATGCCACTACAAGAAGACATGCGCTCGAATCTCGATGACTGGGGCGGTAAACACATGGGTACTTCTCGCAGCACTGATTATGTTGTGATAGCTGACAAGGGAGCTTAACTGAGGGGAGCGTAGGGGACGACACACGAAAGAAAAGAGGGGTTGTGTAATACTTTGATTGTTCTAACTGCCGGTTTTGGTCACTTAAGTGGCCACATTGTACTAGCCGGTTGGCCGGCCCCCTGGACCATGCCAAAAGCACCAAGACCTCTGTTTTGAGATTATATATTATGCCTTCGTAATGTGTCCTCAATCACCTTAAAGAGAGCATCGGGAAGCTACAAAACCCGCATTAGCTAAGTTGCATGTATTCGTGGCAGCGATATTGGTGGGTGCATAACATTGAGGTAGATGGAAAAAGATTTGTCATAATTCGCCTTGCCAAATGCATGCAGCGTGCTTAGCGAAGGCTAATTTTTAGGGCAAATAAAGTAAGCCTATGTGAAATGCCTGGCAGAATTGCCAAAATTTAACACAATATATGCAAGAACAAGAAAAATGGAGCCACATTGCATTAGCACTTAAATCATATTGCATAAAACTACTCAGACTAAAGAACTGATTATTGCAATCAATAAGCCTATATAAGAACAGGTTAAAGTTGTTCTTCATTCCCACCAAGTCGGCTGCTTAGCATTAGTGAAGTCATTAGCAATATACTAAAAGTTGGCATCAACTCTAATGCCCCTGAATAAGTGATGAATAGCAAGTGGTGGATAGGAAAAGAACCTCCCAAAAAAGAAGTCTTCTCAACAGGATTATTATCTTGAATAAATGCGTTGCTTGACGGAATTTTTTTATATAATTAAATAACATGTGTCCACTGACCTAAATCCCTTTCAACGCGCATGTTCTCTGCTTCGTCGTTTGTTTTGTGTTCGAGCAAATGTTCCGTAATCCTAGTCTGCCTCTTATAGGTGGTTATACGATTCCGCAGTTTGGTTTCGGAACCTTTGACGTAATATGGACTGCTTTTGTTGACTTCGTGACAATTATAGTCTCCCAGAGAGGTCGTGACGAATGCCGTTAAAGTGGCTTTCAGCGTTGGATTTCGCCACATCGACGGAGCCAAACTGTATGATAACGAAAAGGAAGTCGATGATACGATAGCGACAACATTGAAGAAGCTCAACCTAAAACGCGAAGACATCTTCGTTACCTCAAAGATGCACCCTTATTTCTTAAAGTTGTCTATTGCGCGTGTAGCTTTGGTGCGACAAACACGCACATGAAGACGTCCGTAAAGCATGCGAAACGTCAATTAGGGATCTTGGAGTCCACTATTTAGATCTTTATTTGAGACACCGCCCTGAGTCGTTTATAACAAAGGACGGTGGTCCATAAAATAACAGTGATACAGACTCAGTGATGTTTGAATATCACAAACTTGAGGATGCATAGAAGGTAGACTCATGGAAAGAACACTAGCGCGACTTTCTAGGCTATGGAAGAGTTGGTGCATGCTGGACTTGTCAGGTCGATTGGACTTCCAGTTTCGACCTGCCCTCTGGAAAAATCACCCACGAAAGAAGATCGTATACTTAACGAACTTGCAACAATTCACCGGTCAGTCTTAGTACTGTCGTTCAATTAAATAAAAGAAGCAGGAGTGGTGTTTTTGTTTAAAAATCGTAGACAAATATATAGCATCTGCAGCCACCACTTTGCCTAGTGTAATTTTAGCATAACAACCCTCCGTTTTCTCGGTATCAAATACAAACCCATAGGAACATGTAAAACTAAAGCGGATGACTGATTGCATGTTGGATTCCCAAAACGATGCTTAAGCAGTTACGCCCGTTTGTAGTGCAAAAAATCACCACACAAACATCTTCGTAAACTGTCTATTCAGCCATTAAACCGGTGGTCTTAAAACAATTCTAAGTTTTCTTACCATTCGTAAATTAATTACCCAGTAATAATCAGGTTTTTGCAATTCATTGACTTCATAAATGGTTCAGAATGTACAGTACTTATCAAAGAGACAATGTGCTGCATCGATAGCCGTTATCTTGAATTAAAATAACAGCAAAAGCATCTCTCGATGCTTATGGGCCTTCCTAGAATTTGGTGGGTTTGGGAAAAGGATATGCGACATTGCTCTTTTAAGCCGCAATCGGCTTCGAGTCTTAACAGCCTACTTTAAAAATATTGGGCATTTTCTGTGAAGCAGTCTAGATCAGTAACGGTGTAAGTTGCCATGCATATTTTCAGGACGTCTAAATTTAAGGCCGTACTCTTATACTACCCCCATCTTATGGACTCAACTAGCAAGTTGTATTTATGTCAGCTCACGTAACGTCCACTTCATCCTAAATGCATTACAAACCCACTGAGAAATTTTACAGCACAAATCTTCGTCACTGGGAAAAGCGAACACGACACAATCGTTTACAAGCAAATCTTGGAAAGTAAGAGCGCACTGGACGCCAAAACAGATTGTTTTTAGCTAAGAGTTCATGCTACTTACCATCCCTACTCTATGAACTGCTTTTATTTTGTGTAAAACGCTAAAGCGGAATCTTCGTCATCCAAAGTTGGGTAAATTGCAGCTTTCAATGCAGATAACGGGGTTATGCTGCGACCAAACAAACCTAAGTTGATACAAATGATCGTAATGACAATTTCGGGAACCTTTGGTTGATAATGGACGTTTAGCATCAGTTCACCATTGCGCAAATTCTAGAAGTGTGTCTTTTTCACTTTTCACCTTTCGCTTCCATTTAACTGCTTGAGAGCCTACAAACTTTCACTTAAATTATTTTGCTAAGACCTAAACTTGAATCGGTGATAATTAACAAAAAGATGCAGTAACCCAAAACGCAAGTTGCTTTTAAGGCAATAATATTGGTCTAGCACAGCCTGACAATGCAAAGAAAAAAAGATTTGAGATGTTAGGCAAAATCAAGCAATTCAAACCACTCGCACCTTCCCTTCCCTGACTTCCTCTCCGGTTTCAGTAGCATCCGCCTTCCTATAATGCGTAATTAGCGTCTCGCAAGTAGTCTGAACCAATAAGTTTTGGGTCTCACCTTCGGAGTGCTTCAACCTGCGACACCTGCAATCAAGCTAAGAATAAAGCAGTGTATGATCCCACCTCATCACAAATAACCAAATCTAGAGCACACCAATGTAGCAGTCCGAATTGCGGTAGGAAAATCTCAGCATCTGGCTTGATATTCTTGTCCTCTGGGTTAATAACAGGGCTTAAACACCTGTATAAAGGATAGATCACATGCTCACATTTTAGTTGCAGAGCTCACTTCACCTCGCAGTCGCTTGCTCAATTCATTAGCTTAGTTTTTTACCCAACCACTAGGCGTGACAATGGCGACACTGTCAATCATCTGTTTTCCTGCCAACTTTTCTGCTTCGAATCACAAAACTCAGATTTTACGCTCCATAAATATAACACTTGAAGCCTCAATTTTCAACATACCTGAAGATCCCGTAGAAGCGAAATGCATTGTAGAGTCTTTCTTGTGTCCATTTCGTCAGCCATCGTGCAGCCATAAAAACGAGCAAATTTTGCACCGGTAATAAAATCAAATTAATCCGACTTTTGCCACAAAAAGCATTTAACTACTAGCTTGCAATTTTGAGGCCAAAAAACCTTAAAATGATTGGATCTACACCACTATGGGCCAAGATTTGTCGTCCCTAGACTGCTTCTAAGCAAATGCTTGTTCACTCCAACGAGAGGTTCGTTTAGCATCGATAATGCGCATCACGTGTCTGGATATGTAAAAGCTCAGCCTGTAGAGTAGAAAACCACCACAACAAGGACTTGCAGTAGCATTCACACTTTGATGACCCTCGTTCCGAGTTTCACCTCCTTTTCATGACGAGTGCATGTGGCAATACGTGTTTTGTCGCCGCATTGTGCTTGGAATGGATGTCATCAGAGTCAGATTTGATGCCTTTGCCTCCTGCATACACAACTACCGTACGTACATGGTGAGCATCAAGGCTTCGCCACTTCTTGCTGGTGGTATAACGGTGACAGGAGGCATTATATCGCACATTTCATCTAAGGCTTTAGAATTATGAATCCGAGTAGCCTCTGGTGAAGAAGCGAAGCGCGTTTAAACTATTTGCAGTCACCGTTTTAAGAATTTCGAAGCGCAGCCACAAAGTTTACGGTGTTTCAGATTATGCTAGCAGTAAAAATTTACTCAATTATTTGTGAAGCCTACGACTATGCCATTTTAGAAGTGAGACTAAAGACCGCTCATTTTTATGAAAACACAAACAATAGTTTGTGCATATTTGATGGGCCACGAAGGGTATTGTAGGCAGGTAAGAGCATGCTTTAGCTACCATAACCAATGATGGCAAAGTGCAATGTGGATTGCTAACAACAACCCAAAGCGAGGAGTTGCAATAAAAAGAAGCGCAAACTTCAAAAGAACGAAAAGAAAATCCAGCCCCTGCACGCATTGCCACTCACTTCACTTTTGGGCAAAATGGGAAAGTAGGGCGCAATAAACCATTTCTTTTATTCCCACTTTGAATAAAAAACTCCTGAAATGAAGCTCTGATCACGGCAACAGTAAAGCGACAGATGGCAGGAATTCTAATACCGTTAGAAATTTAGTTCACGCCAGGCACAGATGTCGAAGTGAAGTCGCACAAAGTAATCGTAATTACACTTCTCCCTTCCTAGGCTGAAGATAACTTCAAAATATTTCATAGCAAAACGAGGCAGCAAAATTGAATAATAATAGGGAAGAAGTGAAGCCTCCCTTACCTGAAACATTTTCCTAAAATCAAAATTTTAAAGGACGAAAGGGTCGGGATCCCTGCCGCCCACAACTATGTTTTCCTACTTATCTACCACATTTCCACTACGCTGACCTGGCTTTCAACAATACTCGACCACATTTTTCTGCCTGTCTGCTTCATCTTATCCCTACTATGTGCTCTCATCTCTAAAGAAATATATTTCTACACATCTGCCTCACCTCCTTTTAGTTGTCAAGATTCCGTCAATTTCAGACCAAATTACTGACCCTTCCACATCAGTCTCTCCTAGTTTTCCTGTATTCATCACTCCAAAACGCTGTTTTCTGCAACTCATTTGAATTCCTGACGACTTTCTAGATTCCATTACTTCAAAAATCCAACTCTGCAAATCTGTAGTCATTAGACCATCCTGCTCCTCTCATTCTAGAGCCTGATTCGTTGTCTACCCCGGTACCTTCTCCATTTCTTGTTCCGATCAATTTAAGACCCATCTCTCGACACGTTTACCACAGTTTCTTTCCGAATTTCCAATTCCAGCAAGCTTAAAACCCAAACGTGTGCTTCATTGCCTTTTACGGCCCCTATCACATATGGACCCAATTCGCCACCTAGTTCCTTCCGCTTCTCTTAGTTCCTGAGTTCCTGTCCCGAAAACATAGCTCTATCAGCCTGCCTCAAGGTGCCTCCCTAGCATTCCAGTTCCTGATGCACAGAATCTGACTTTCTGCAAGCCTACCTCAAATCTCATTAAATTTTTTGCATCTTACAATTCCAAATCCCCTGTCCCTTTAAATTTCATGGTCCTTATCACTCCATAACCTGCATCTCTGGCTACATGCCTAATTTCTTTCCCATAATGCAATCCTTTATAGGCCGGGATGTAATCTACATGCCACCTCAGTTCCTCCACAGATTTTAGCCACAACCCGGATCCACACCACTGCGCATCTTGCCTCGATTGTGCCCTACTTAGATCCCAACAATGGTTTTTGTGATTTTACGATCGATTCGCCTCAACCATTCCAAACGTCTACCCCTATCACTGCAAGAAGTGATTCTCTCTATGCACATTTTAGTTCCTTCCACTTTTCCTAATTGCACCACCACAGAAACCAGTAACTCATTCACTTTTGCTACAATCCAGCTAGCTAGCTCCCATTACTCCAAAGCCCAGTTGTCCAATTATGCACCACAGTTTCTCCAAGTTTTCTAGTTCTCATCACTCCAGGACCTAGATATTTGTCACACGCCCTCCTCACTCTAGCATCAAGCGTTTGCTTACTCATGCCAGTAAGGCGGAAGAGCGGGAGACGGGGTCGAGGACAAATGGAAAACAAATAGGTGGCTGTAGAGGTACATCGGGGGCTAGGAAGATAGAAGCATGTAAAAAACCACAAAATAAACAATAAGCGAGTAGATAAATAGGGTAGATGAAATGTCAGACAAAAAAACATGTTAAAATTTACCTAATTTGCCCAATTGCCCGATTGTGTCTCGGGGCGGATTCTAAAAAACTGCCTTTACTTTCAAAGATTGCCTCGCAGTCCCTCACCTCCTGTCATTGGGGCTAAGGGAAGGACGAATTCACTACAAGGATATCGCACACGCAGATGTGGCTGTCACAAGGTATCACACCAGCTACAATTAATGTGATGACTGATTGTTTGGAGGAGAGGGGGTTGAGTGCGCTTAACACCTACGGCTACACCTCGACCCAACAATTGTTAACGACACTCTCCAACATGATTTGCGTGTAATCATTTACTTACGTGCAACATAACGCACAAAAACGCGGCAGTCCATCATCACAACACTTCTGCTTGGATTCTCCACCAATCTCTCCCCATGCCTAGATTTGATCAACATGTCAGCTGAAGGCACGAGGCGTGATTGGAACACGTTTGATTTTCAATTAGCAAATTTGCTGTAAACTCTAAATAAAATAGATTTTGTATTCCGCCGCTGAGCAAATAAATTAGCGCTTTGTGTGTGATGAAATGGAGATCCAACTGCGCTCCTCATGGGTACTAGACAGCAATTACGGCTGAGATCAGCATACTTAAGGCCACGTGACGACACGATAGCAACGCAGTCCCTACTTCTAAAACAGTCAGGACTAGCCAAGAAGCTGGGCAAGGGCCTCATCACTTTAGTATGCTAGAAAACTAGGCTGCGAAAAATAGGAGGAGGGGGAGGGAAGAACAGAGAAAGTGAGGAGAGGGAGCAAGACGTTACCCTGAGTTCATCCTCAGTGCTATTATTATCCATGCTTCTCCAAGAGCAGATCATTAATTTTATCTAACAGCAGACCATCACACGCAAGACGCAACAAAATTCAAGAGAAAAAAGTGGGGCAGAAAAGGACATCATTAGTGTAAGGTCCATTTTTTTTTTGAAATAAAAAGTATGATACAATAAGGAATCGCAGGCGAAAGGTAGGTTTAAAGAATATGGCCGATTACAAGCCTGACTGTTTCGTTAAATGTGCTATTTGAGAAGCAAATTTCTTTTCGGTTATGCACGCCATTCAGTATAGGAGTGGCAACATTCTTATTCCGCAGTTAGAAGGAATGACTCTGTAGCCGCCTATTGTCGAAAAACGATGCTAGACATTTGGCCAACTAACCCGCACTAATGACTGATCCCATATAAGTTTATCATTCTGCTGTGACTTGAAGGAACTCTAAAGCACTTATAAAATGGATGGGCTGGTATTCTGGAGGAACTGGCAACACTCTAGTTAACGCAAAGGATAAGGAAACAATCATCCCCTCTAAAAGTGACTGCAAGACATGGGGCAGATGTGACGAAAAATGCCCTGACTTGACGGAATGATAAGGCATTTAAGCCTCGAGCAACTTGGAAAAGAGAGCACACCGATATTTCAACCTTGCAGTCAGATCTATCCTCCTTATCGAGAGCTTCCACTACTTCTTGGCGGGTATAGGTTACATTCCATTTATCCGTGAGTTTTGCAAATATTTTAGCATCAGGATTCACATCCTACGCAATTATCACGGTTCGGTGGCCCATAACAAAAGCAGCTCGTAAATGGAACTATCGCTTTCTAGTGGTTTGGGTAAGTATGCAGGTGATTGCAATCATTATCAAAGAAGCAGATCGCCCATAAAAGAAAACAACATATCCACAGCATCGGTACTCTCGTTTTCGCACGGTCTTGAGGCAACGCAATCAAGATAGCAGTATCCTGCAGTTGCGGAACATATCAGTTGATGGATAAGAAAAAATCAAAAAAGGAAAATGGAAAACATAAGGAATTGTTTGCAGGCGCGACCCAATGGACATTTTTAATGGGCGACATCCCCAGTTCAACAAACTTTGCAAAGTGAGTAAAAACGAATCTCGTTTTGAATATCAGACTTTTTCAAGTAAACTTCGCACTTGCGTTTCCACTTTTAAACTAAATTATAGCGATAACCCAATCTCTTCTAATAATACATTTGCGCAAAACGATCTCCGTGGCAACAAATAAAATTATGTTTGGAGTGATTCAGGAAGACATAAAAGAACCTATGCACATTAACGCAATGGGAGTTCTAGTTATTATCAACAGTGAAGCCGCACTTCAAAGATAGATTATAGAGGGCCTTTAAGTAGGCAGCAACCGAAACACTTTCAATAAAATCCCTACGCTTACCTTCCATTTGTGCTGCATTTGAAGCATTCAGGTGCAAAATTAGGCTGATAAAACAGAGTTTTGAGGCACAACATTCACCTACTGCAGAGTAATATCTAATGTTTCCCATTTAATAAATCTAAGACAACGCATTTTTACATGTCCGATGAGCCAACCATTACAATGAGGTCAATAAAGGTAGGACTTCATCAATCAAAGCCTAAGTCCTAGCAAATCCATATCAAACGAAGCACAATGTGGCATGCAAAATAGCAGCTGCAAAAGCAATGCTTAGTGCATCCAAAACTGATGTTTATCCGAATGAAAATCACTGCAACATCCCGGTAGTAGCAGTTTTAAAATAACAGCTTCAGTTGAGTTTGGTTGCGTCGACCGGTTCACCGCCTGCTCCAAAATTCGAAGGTACAGTAGTACTGCATCAACCTGACTGTTTCATGTGTGAAAATTTTTGCGGCGGTACATGATTTACTACAACTTTAGTTGTCATGAAATACCAAAATACACACTAAACTTGTGCCGTATGACAAGCAAATAAATGCGATAAGCGCATCAGCCCTGCTCAACACATTCACAGTGCCTGGAGAACTGATACCTCCTCCATATTTCTGGTAGGCAGATGGAAGCCGGGTTGACAGTCAGATGGTAGTAGAACAAGGACAAAGGGGCCAAATGGCAAGGAAGCAACATACTAGGCCAGTGTAGTGATTGTGGGACGAAATTAGCTCATTACGTAAGATAGCAGTAATCTCCATTTTGCTGACCACTCACCGAACCCAAGTCCCACAGAAGGGAATCATCCGCACTGGGAGGTAAGCCTACGTGGACTCACTACGTAAGCACCAACTTTGGCAAGGCTTCATTATGGGGCTCTTCGCAATTGCCACTGCCAAAAGGATACCCAAAGTAATCCTACAAAAGATACTAATGTACGTTTTGAGCATAGAGGACGCTAAATGCAGGAATTTTGACTGCCTCCACAGACTTTACCATAGCCGCAAAGCAAAGTTCAAAGAGACGAATTACTCCTACCATCATCGATTCCAGCTTGCAAGTGATCGCAAAGTGCAGGAAGACACGTTGCAAACGAAGCAGAAGAGTGAGCATCCAAAACGCTGCAGCTGGCGCGAGGAGGTAGGAAATGAAGGAATAACCATAGTACAAACTCACCGGATAGGAATGAAGCTCTGGGCCGGGCTCCGCGTGGGTGGGTGCGCACATATCCAAGGCAGGCACATGGCTTTCCAAGCTGGCAAACTCCGGCAGTAGCGACAGAACTTCTGGTGCCTCGTCTACCATCGATGGCGATTGTTTGCGACGACGTTGGAGAAAACGTTGTGAGGCCAACAGTTCAACGCCCAATTTTACCAAAATAATGCCTAGGAAAGACACCATTACTAGAGTTCGCGGACGAGGGTGCTCAGAGCTGCGTGAAAAGCAGCAAGTCACATTTTACCCTCTTGTCCAGAGTCAAGCATCAAGTAAAGGTCTCACAAGGGGAGCTAGTTTATTAATGTCGATTTTCTACTGGTATGCCGAGGATGTTTCCTCCCAAATAAAGGCGAAATCTATTTGCGCCGTGTGAGCTTAGGCGAAAGAGTCGTGACGAGGGAACGACGTCACCGAGACAAAAATTCCCACTTGGTGCAAAGATTGAGAGAAATCAAGTCAATGAAAGGCAAAATAGTGGAAATTTTCTGAAAGTGAGAACTGCACTGCTTTGTTTTTCGATTTAGCATCTTCCTACTTATATCTGTGTGTATCCTAGTCTAGGGGCATTTAACACTAAGAGAGCTATCGGTACGATCGTACAACTTGGATGCAAATCTCAATCCTTTTAGAATCGCAATTATTTTCGCACGCACTTCAGCAAAATGAGAGGCTGTGCATTGAAGGTGTAAATCATGGGTTTCAACATGTAAAAGCTCACTAGCCCAAAGCTGGCTTCCCAATATTTCTCAGGAAAGCGAGGAAAGTAAAGTGAAAAGGCATAAAAGGCAACGACCAATCAGGAAAAAAAGTGAGGCATCTACTGCTCGAAATCCACTTTAATCCTCGAGATTTTCGCAAGTTGGGACTATTTGGCTCCAGACCATGCCTAAGTTACAACTATCTGCTTATCCACCTCAGTTCTACGCTGATCTAATTTTCTTTGATACCCAACCACAGTTCCCTGCATTTCTCACTTACCGTCATCTTTCCTACAGATCTTTCTAATTATCAAGGCCCATTCATTTTAAACCAAACAACCCACCCATCTGCATCAGCCCCTCCGAGACTATTAGTTCCCGTCACTCCCTACCACTGCATTCATCGAACCATCCATTTCCCTTTATTCTGGAACCCAATTCACCACATACTCCAGTGCGTCCTCGGTTCCAGTTCCATCCACTTCGAAACCTATTTCGCGTTATGTATGCCTCGGTTCTTCTGCAAATTTCCGATTTCTGTAGTTCGAAAGCCCATACCTGCACCTCTCTAACCCAGTACGCATGCGCAATTCTGGCTCACATCACATATTTACCAGATACACCACCTATTTCCCTCCACTCCATCTAGTTCTCGAACTGCTTTTATTCGAGAACATAACTGTCCCTCAAGGCTCCTCCGCATATTTGGCTCTGATACTACCACGTTTTTGGATCTCGCCACTCCGGAACCTTTATTTCTCCCAGCTTTCTGGTTTCTATCACTCCGGAATCTACTTCTCCGCCTATATTTACAGGTCTCCTCCTAAAAATGAAGCAGTCTAGAATATATTTTCGTACCTATTCATCTCAGCTTCTCCATGGTCACCTATCCTCCAGCACCCCATATCCAAACTCACTGCATATCTTGCCACAATCGCTTCCTACTTCGTAGTTTCCACTACTACAAAATCTAATCATACGTCCAATCCGCTCCATACTATCCCAGCTGCCCTCTCCTATCACTCCAAGAACTGAGTCTCCACAAGTCAACTTCAATTCCCCACACTATCCTTAGTCCCATCACGGCAGAAATTAATTAGCAATTTATACTTCCAGCTTGCAATTCAGTTAACCACCTTTCTTATTCCAAAACCCGTTTGTCCAACCATATGCCACAGTTCCTTCCAGGTATCTGGTTCTCATCACTTTAGAACCTAATCGTCGTCGCCAGACCTTTCCATTCCAACGTCTGACGTTTGCTCACTCATACAAGTTGGGTGGGAGGACAGAGGCTGGAGATGTAGAGACAAACAGAAAATAAATAAATGTCTTGAGAGGTACATCGAGGACTAGGAAGATATAATACGGCTGTAGATAACCACAAACTAGAAACCAGCTGAGTTAACAGACAAATAATAGAATAGCCGAAACATAACAACGTTACAATTCATCCGACTCCTATGCTTCGCATGAGACGTTAATGTGTTCCCGCTGGCTATGAGGTGGGTTCTAAAACTCTTCCTTACCTTCGGTAATCACGTTGTGGTCACCCACCCCCTGACATGAGGAATAAATGAATGGCGAATTCATCACAAGTGCATCGCACACGCAGATGTGGCCACCACGGGGACCCGCAACGAGGCCAATCGGTATATCACTTTTGTACAAAAACCTTAATCGCCTCAGTCACAATGGTGAACAATTTTCCTGTTATCAGGCCATTCTGTTATATCCATGGATATTTGGTAGGCGGAGTCCTTATCAATTTTATTCTCGTCTGGACTTTGGCTAGGAATGCCCTCTTTAGCGCTTCGAAGGCCAAATAATGCAACACTCGAGCAGAATTCATTTATACATCTATTTATGCATTCTAATCCTTCCAAGGTTCGGATGTGGTGACGTCTTTATAGGAAGCGCTAATTTTGGAAGCAAATGGAGATGGAAAACTTGGAATGCAAAGACGAATGTGGGAGACTAAGTTGAGTAGTGTTCTAACAGCTTTCGATATAAACCACATACCCAATGATCTGTGTGTCTTATACCTATTTTGGAGTGAGGTGGCCACTAGTAGGGTGATTAAAGGCCATCATCAACGATGCGCGAAAGCCCCATTTCGTCGCATTCACACAAAGAGACCAGGAGGATGATTCAAAATTGTTGTCGCTGCCACAGATTCATTCCCTGAACGGGAATGGTAAGCTTAGCCCGACACGACCGCGCATGTGACTTGGCTCTCTGTTGACGTGATGCCCTAGGGCGGAGCCAACGTGAGTCATGTGTGGTAGACCGACCGTGACCCACAGTGGCCGTCCACACGTGCGTCATCCACGGCAGGCGCACACTCGCGTACACTACCGCAAAGGGCAGCGAAGAGCCTTTGATCTAATTCGACCACCTTCTGTGTTTACCATCTGACTCGGCTAGTAATGACAACACATCACTCAGCGAGTCCAACTAAGCTCCAGCATTGGGTGGATTCGCACAAACCGGAATATTGCATTAAGTAAGTAGACAATTGCGCAAACGCCTTGAGCGCTTATGTTAAACATTGCTTGCTGGCACAATTCTACCATATTTTCTCTGATTTGCCGTAGAACTTGTGCGCACTAAATTATTATCAGTAACGAAATATTGTAACGGCAAATATGCCAGCAGCAAATAAAATAGGTCAGTGAGTTTGACAACCGCATGGAATGTTGTGAAGGCATGGATTGTTATACAAATGTGCTTAGGGTTGTCAAATTTCACAGCACACACCTTGGGATGGCGCTATTTCTTGGTGGTCTTCCAACATCCTACCCGCAAAACCACAACGAAAACAAACCGCCGTTGAGGTGAAGCATCCGTTCTGGTTACCTTAACGGCAGAGTAGCGAATCAGAATGTCGCTAGATTCTAATTGGATCGTCGTGACCCTGAAACCACATTGCTGCATGGTCTGGGTGCTCTAAATCCAAACGCTTTTAAGTGCGTGGCTAGTTTACTTTGCAGCTCCATTTCGCTGAATAACAAGAACACTGTAAGCCTTTTCATGTGTAGCTGATTATGTCTTTTAACATTGAAACGTCGATTGGTCAAGTCCTCCACTCTCGTTTTACCTTTCGGCTTAAGCAGTCCATTTCAACGTTCCTCTTTCTAATGCAGTGGCCTTTTAATCCCCCTGATTCTGCCTGACGCTTGTGTATCCAATAACAATGGGAATCACATATTGCGGAATCAAAATCCTTAGAGATTTTAAAGAAGTCGAGGTTTTGTAGTCTACTTTTGCACATCAATGTGATGCATGTGGTAATTTTGTGAAGCCACATCGTACGGCGCATGGTACGTAACATTAAGGTGCGATTTCACTTCTCCTAACAATCCCTGGCCTGGGCTTAATTAGTAAATCGAGATGCCCATCAGGTCATATGTTTATTACAAGGATAAATTACTTACTTGTTTTCTCGGGCAGAAGTTATTAAGCGCACAGGATGTTGAAGCTTTGCATTTGTTAATAGTGTTTCGATTTCATCAACTCTACATGGTTGAGGAGTTACGCAGAGAGGCCTTGGGCTATCCAACCACGTGTCAGTAGTCACGCCAACATATTTGCCAAAGCCACAAAAAATTGGCGACCAGATGTGTGTGTGATACTGACATTCAGAGTGATGGCGATCATCAATTACAGCGATAGGGCTTAACTTGTTAAAACAGGCGTTTAGGGAAAAAGTTTTGAATTTGATTGCAGAGTTTGAGTCTCAGTTTGAGTTGTTTTGGTGAAAAATGTGGGGCTGCTTCGGTGATTTCAGCAGATTTTTTGTATGTAAAAACCCATGTCAGGCTGGTGGATTGTTTATTCAACTTCCTTCCATTTAGCTCATCTGTAAAATTATGTGGTTTTGGCATGGGAGGATAGTTTAGTTATAAACTATTCATTGCACAGCACCTTCATTTAGTGGTCAGTCTTCCCTGAAGCAGATGAAGGCTGTCGGCATGTCGTCGAATTGGAGTCATCTTAATTTCGCTCTGTGTTAAAAAAATCTGTGGGGAGAATAAAAATCTAATAGATATTTACTATGTGTAGCAGTAACTCCGGATCGGTCCCGGTCCAATAAAAACGGTTCGCTTTATTGACTTCGTCTAGATGACACATTCAGCAACTCAGCGCACATTCATGAAGGGCGTGCAGCAGCTCTGCAGAACAATTGATGCCTCCACCGACGGCCAAGCGTTCATAGTCGGAGTAGATGATATGACAGTTAAGGTTGCTCTGCACCCCAAATCCGGCTACAATGCGCATGCGGATTTCCTGCTGATTGTAAATTTCCTTGGCATGTTGGTGTCACTTGTATTTGCGTGGAACTTCACATATATTTAATTGCTCATGTTGCGTACTCTATTTCACAACTGAGATGGGAACGGCAATTCTAGCGTGTGATTTTGTTGTGCATGCAAAGGAGCTGCCTCCATATGGTTGGTAGTAGGCATTTCACTGTGCTTAAGCCTCTCAGTTGAATTGTGTAAACCGTGATTGACTTAACAATACACTTGTGACACTAGAACCTGGTCACTCGTTGTCGTTATTTTGTATATCATTGAGGTTGATTCGAGAATGTTTGGCAAGTGTCGTTGCTTGGTGTGTGCCTAATTTTAGATCAAGTGTTCTCCCTCATATCCCAGGGACCGTCCTGAAGTATCTTTCAACTCACCCATATTTCATCCCAACATTGACTCTTCGTATGGTTCTGTATGCATGAGCCTTCTTGACGACTGGCAAATGTGGGCGACATTTTGTGAGTCAAAATTTCCGAGCACTGCATGGCTGAGTATATTGGCCGATGTGTTTCATGGGATGAATTTGGCGGCGCGCAATTAAACCTGTAAATGTGAGCATGGAAAAGTGTCGTTTTTTTTCTGCTTTATTAACTTAGCTCCCTAGAAACAGATGTAAAGTGCAGAATTTCAGTCTCAAACACTGTATTAAAATGGAAGAAGTGACTTAGTTGCCTGTCGTCTGCTACGACGTTGGTTGTTATTGGAAATGGATGAGTTGGTGACTTGAGTAGTTGGAAAGGGAGAAGAATAGTGACCAAATATCAGTCAATTTGCCCCTCTTCTCTTACTTAGGAGTTTGTGAAACCGTTTGTGTTGATTGGCGATGCGACACGGGACTCAATTTGCTGCTTACCCCATCTGCCTGCCTTGTCACCCTCTTGCCCCTCCCTCCTCTATGGGGAGAGATAAGCGGGCAGCATGGAGGATGGTGCTGGGAGTGGACGGAAACGAAGAGATCACGCACTGTGTTGGTGCACGTGAAACAGATACGTCCTCTGCAAGACCACTGCCACTACTATTACTGTCTCTTTCCTTTCGCCTTTTTTGATGGTGGGCTGGTGGGTGAGTGGTAGAAAAAGGCTGGGTGGGGGCACTGCAGTGTGCACGTATGGATTAGAGCGGGAGATGGTGTTCCATTGCAGCGCACTTTGTCTCTACAGATGTGGAAGTGAAAGTGTTTCATTCATTTTGCTTTGTTGGATCACGGCTTATGAATGTTGGTGACACCATCCCAACTGGTTGAAGGAACTCAATCCAACAGGGAAGTTCCTCCTCTATGGGGAGAGATAAGCGGGCAGCATGGAGGATGGTGCTGGGAGTGGACGGAAACGAAGAGATCACGCACTGTGTTGGTGCACGTGAAACAGATACGTCCTCTGCAAGACCACTGCCACTACTATTACTGTCTCTTTCCTTTCGCCTTTTTTGATGGTGGGCTGGTGGGTGAGTGGTAGAAAAAGGCTGGGTGGGGGCACTGCAGTGTGCACGTATGGATTAGAGCGGGAGATGGTGTTCCATTGCAGCGCACTTTGTCTCTACAGATGTGGAAGTGAAAGTGTTTCATTCATTTTGCTTTGTTGGATCACGGCTTATGAATGTTGGTGACACCATCCCAACTGGTTGAAGGAACTCAATCCAACAGGGAAGTAGATGTGTTAGTACCACTTGGACGAGCCTGATCATGACTCCTTAATGCCGGTGTCTCCTATACTACCTCTGCTCTTACTACTACTGCTACAACTCACTACAAATTAGCACCGCCGTCCCGTTGATGACTAAGTTGGCAGGTGCTCTAGCTAATGAAAGAAGTGTCTTTTTAGCCAAAGTTAAGGAAAGGGTTGCCGAAAAAGACGGAGGGAAGGTGTACCACAACAGGGCAGTTCAGGGAGATGCTCATGTGGAAGAAGTGGGTAAGTGAGTAGGAGGAAGGGGCAACTCGTCAGTCACATCTGATATAAAGTTGATGCGATTCTAATGTGCTTTATGTCGTCGCCTTGCCCAGAAGAGCGAGGTAATGAATGGGGCCTAAGGCAGCAGCAGCAGTAGTAATGGTCTATGCCATAGTGAAGGTGCATATGAACGCGAATGGGAGGAAGCGGAAGGACGGAAGGGATGTGGATATGAAAGGACGAGGAGTTGAAAGGCAGAGGGTTGCTCGAAGAAGAAAGAGGGAGGAGGAAGATTGATGGAGGAGACATGACCCGTGGTGAAGGATGGCGCTGGCGATGGTGGGGCAGTGCTATTTTCGACTGCGGCGGACTGCTGTAGGATGTTGTTTTTGGCACCGCGACTTCCCAACCGAACACTAAAAAAGGAAGGGAGTTAAAGGAAGTGGGGAGGAGTGGGACGGAAGTACGGACGGAGGGACGCAGTTCCTTTTTTCTCTCGGCAAAGCAAAGGTAATCGTCAACGCCTATCTCCTCCTCCTGCTGCGCTAACCGCTGGCTGTGCGAACGGATGCGTCAAAAACATCAACTAAAGTGCATCCCCAACACCCTCTTCCTGCTCATGGTGGAGACGCTGCATTAACCAGAATAAGAAGACAATCCCACCAAATTGGCTTGCTGAGGTAGTGGGTAGCAAGCTATTCCTCACTCATCAATGCCTGGTGGCGTCGGTGTGACTGTGTCGGTTAAATCGTTGGCGCTGAAGTCTGTGCCACACGAGTCCGTCGGTCGTGGTGGTGACTAGTCGACTGCACCTGCCACGCGTCTTCTTTGGATGGCCATCAAGATGGTGATAAGCAACGCTGATGACGTGGCGCGCCTTCTCCTTTTTCACCTCTTTCGCCATTCTTCCGTTCTCCTTCACCTGCTTTCGCTCCCGCTCCTTCTTTGAACAGCACTTTGCCTTCATCCTTCTCTTCTTTTCAGCGCAATGTCCTTTGCGCCACCCACACTACTGCCTCCTCTTGCCTTCCATTCGTAGTCATCAGGAATTCCGGTTATGCCATAGCTAGTGGCTGCAGTGCCAGTGTCTCATCTTATTTCTGTCAAGTGCAGCTTGCGCTGCATTGAACAACTTCTAAGCAAGGCGACGAAGTTGAGTATTTGCTGGAATCTGACGAACTTCGTATCACATGCTCCTGTTGAGTTCTCCTCCTCCACCACCATTCCGTCTTCTTCTTTCACATGATAAACTGTCTGAATAGCCTTGTTGTGACGGCAGGCTGCTAGTGGGCTGCTTCAATTTTGGCAACCTGCAAGTGACCGGCGTTAGTAGAGGTGTGTGTGAAAACGAGCACCTACCTCTCCTCAACACAATTACCGCGATATCCACAGCAGTTCAGGTGGCAAAATGGAATCGAAAACAGATTCAAACTAAGGGAATAAACAGTAGAAGTGCAAGGTAGGCGACAAGAAAGGGAGTGTTTTAGCACCTCGTTCTGCCAGTCATTATCTCTTAAAGTAATTTGAGGAAGTGACGCATTCAGTGAATTGGACCGATTGCTGCAGCGTTTGAAAGTGCGTGGCTACCAGGTGACGCTCTCAGGCTACAGGCGCAGCATGGGCGTAGAAGTGGAGAAAAGGAGTAAACAAATGCGTGTGTGCGTGTGTCACGCATGTGTGGCGGAAGGGTGAAGTGAGGAGGGAGACAAGGTGAAGCCGAATGCGTCGTTTAAATAAGAAAGGCAGAAATCTGTCTGAATATTGCTTGATTCATCCCAGAATGGTGGACTAGTCGGCTGGTAGGTGATGATGATGATGTTGGTGGCAGGGATGCTGTGTTAAATGAGGGAAAGAGAAGCAGCGAGAAAGATGCGGAAAAATGAATGAATGAATGAATGAATAGATAAATGAATATCTGAGTAGGGAGGGAAGGGAAGAAAGAGGCGAGGAAATTAATGAATGCAGTGGAGGTGAAGTTAACATTCGAAGGGGAAGAGGTGTTGTGGGAGAAGAGAAGAGGAGGAAGAAGAAGAAGAAGAAGAAGTAGGAGGAGGAGGAGGAGGAGGAGAAGGAGGAGATGTTGCGGCCTAAGGATGACAATGAGCTGGAAATGCGAGAGAAATACGTTTATTACTTAAATGTCATCAGTAAAGAGTCAGTGCTGTTTAGCATGACAAGAAGATAGGTGCGATTGCTAAGTGGACTATTCTAGCACAGCCAATGTAGTAATGGGAATTTCCGTGAGGACATAACTCTAAACAGTTGCACGAGGTCGCACTGAGAGTCTGTTTGTTTGATGCATGCTCGGAAAGAAGGCTTTGATGTGGAACGATTGGTAAGCATTTCTAGGATATTCCAGAATAACCTACTTCAATAATGGAAAGCAGTCCCAATGTACTGCACAGCTTATTTTCTAAGCTCGCAAACAATTTTGCTTTTTCTACTAGGGTTTAAATCACATTGAAATACTTATGTGGCCTCTCACCGGCAGACTTCTGGTTTGTCTTTGTGCGTCCCAAAAAAGACGTAGAAGAGGCAGTGATGTATCTACTTATGTATGCATGTTTGCGTACATTTATGCATCTCTGCACGTGTGAGTGTATGTATGAGAGCTAGAATAATAGCTGCAGTGCTAAGGTTTGAACAGGGAAAGGTAAATTGCTAATACGTGCGTGTTTATACGTATCACATATGTGTGACGGTGCAGGGGATAAAAGGAAAAATAGTGGAAGTCAGGCATGGTATAATTTGAAGGGGGAGTTTTAAATCATTCCTAGTAACCTTCTTTGGTTTATTTGAATAGAGTTGTGCTCTGTGACTGATGGGAGGAAGTGAATAAAAGAAGGAATTCGGGAGAAGAAAGGTTGTCTAGTGATAAACAGGTCAATTTAATAGGTAAGTAAAAAGAAATTAAAAAAAGAAAAGTTTACTAGCTTTACGTAAGTAGCTGCAATAGGGAGCAACAGTGAATAAATACGTGCGTCACACATATGTGATGGTGGGAGAGATGAAATGGGACATTGGACTTAACGAAGGCAAGGGCATCGTTAAAATGAAGAATACGAAAACCGCTTATTAAATTGTTTTTTATATGGTTAGTGAAATGGTGATGCAAGAGAAGGAGGTTGGAATTGGAGAGATATATATATATGTACTTGCCTTTGAAGGCTGTCTGCTCACTGCCAGTAACTTGTGCATGGAAATGAAGGTAAAAAATGGAATCGATACAGCTCTCCAAGGACACGTCTTATTTAGGGAAAAGTGAACGATTAAACAGACAATGGTTTAAATTTTTGGAGGAGGGGCGCATGTAAAGTGAATAAAAGTTAATAAAGTGAAAACGCATAAGCAATGAAAGAACAAGGGAAGTAAAATGAGCAAAAAGTGGCTTTGAGAGAGTAGAAAGCACTCATTCTACCTGAAAGAGGCAACGTCGACCTCTGATACAAAATATTACTATCTTCGGCAACTCTTGGTCGACTTCATGTGATCCAATTTTGCGTTGCACGGAATAACAGTCACCAAATACCGTGATGCCAAGAGAGAACACGCCAGGGATTAAACATACAACCAGACACTCATTAGTGAGTTTTTAGGCTCGACAAGTTTATGGTTAGTGAAATGGTGATGCAAGAGAAGGAGGTTGGAATTGGAGAGATATATATATATGTACTTGCCTTTGAAGGCTGTCTGCTCACTGCCAGTAACTTGTGCATGGAAATGAAGGTAAAAAATGGAATCGATACAGCTCTCCAAGGACACGTCTTATTTAGGGAAAAGTGAACGATTAAACAGACAATGGTTTAAATTTTTGGAGGAGGGGCGCATGTAAAGTGAATAAAAGTTAATAAAGTGAAAACGCATAAGCAATGAAAGAACAAGGGAAGTAAAATGAGCAAAAAGTGGCTTTGAGAGAGTAGAAAGCACTCATTCTACCTGAAAGAGGCAACGTCGACCTCTGATACAAAATATTACTATCTTCGGCAACTCTTGGTCGACTTCATGTGATCCAATTTTGCGTTGCACGGAATAACAGTCACCAAATACCGTGATGCCAAGAGAGAACACGCCAGGGATTAAACATACAACCAGACACTCATTAGTGAGTTTTTAGGCTCGACAAGTTTATGGGCGCAATGCGCTGAGTGATATACCGAAAAAGCAGCCGAAAGTAATGATTAAATTGTTAACGCGGGCGCATGATAAAGCATTTTGGCACTGAAGCAAACGATCTTTTCGGCACTGATTCTGGAATTTTCTATTCCTGAATCGCACGTGTTGTCTTTAGCCCTAAATACTGACACCAGTGGTGCGGCAATAGGCTGTGCTCTTTAGCAGAGACAAGGAATGAAAAGTAGCCACCATCGCCAACGCACTCAGCAATAAAATGAGACAAGATTTGTTTAAATGTTCGAGTAATGCAATCGTTATACTTTTATGTCAGGTAAACAAAGCAGTTTAAATGGGAAGTATGTTAGTTCAACCCACCAGCAAGTCGCCTTCACTAAATCATCGGCCCTTCTTAACCCTCCATAATACAATTTTGTGCGTTCACCTAGGGTAGGACATTTGTAGTTTCACGCCTTCTCTGAATAGGCGATTAGAAAGCAAATCCTCACGAAACAATTGGTGGCTTGTGATAAACGAGTGAACAGGAAATGGCACTAATGGTACAGCTCACGGAATACAGAGAGAGAATTATGATAAAGGCATAAAGCCAACGCGTTATTGGGCAAAATGTGGGGGCCAGAAGCCCGCATAAAACAGGAGAGAGCATCTGCTACTGAAACAGCTTTTATAAGATGACATCAGACCGAAAGTGACAACTTTATCAAAGGCCACATCAGAAAAATTAAAGGCAGTCAAATTGTTTAGCGAAATTCGAAATACTCCAAGTTGCTTCATTATTTGCAAGGTTATGTGAAAAGAGGAGTACTTGGAATTAAACCTACTGATTTTTGAAGGGGCAGAGAAGGGCTAGCATGTTGTCTTTTGTTCTGAATTGCCCATTTTCTGATGTCCATGGAATGGAGTTGATGAGGTCTGGTTGCTAAATTTGAAGGTTTGTACTACGCGGTGCCCTCGGTGTTGGCGGTCATGGGCACTTGACTGAACATACGAATAATGGCAATGAGCGACTCATTCTGACGTGTCTGGTCAGGTCACCAACATTTTCGCTCAACCAGGAAAATGGATCAGACTGACCTCATCGGGTGACCATGTAAATGGTTTAATGGTGCCAACACAGGATAGCGTCCATGTAAATGGTTTAATGGTGCCAACACAGGATAGCGGTCGTAGTCCCCTGATCATTTTGAACTTTGTCAGGTTACTGTTAACCAAGTGTGCTTTCAATGTCAGTTAAACACGGAGAAGGCTACTTCCTAACATCATCGATATGTTTAAAATTCATTGATTGTAACAAAGAGGTAGTTGAAAACACGTGGACCTCCACGTACGTGAAACTGGTGGCAAAACTTGCGTTCCGCACTCAAAGCTACAATTTTTGAATATGATAATTAACTACCACTAGGGAAGCGCTAATGTATTGAATGTAACTAGCAAGAATTTGGCATTTAACCAATTTCTTTTCCAGTACAGACAATAAAAATTCGGTGTGTACTATACAAAATAAATAGCGTGCCGTGAATTAGGAAAATTTTGAATGCATTGCAGCGAGCATCATGCTTGTTATTGGTTAGGAGCTATGGGTAGATTCGGTTGTTTTCGTTGTGTCGACTGTCTATTTGAGTCACCCATGTGGCCTATTCTGCCGAAGTTTGAATTTAAATTCACTTTTGCCAGAAGCTACAAATTTAATGAAAAGCATGAATAAATTCATTTGATATCCGGTGCCTGGGTGGGCACGTGTTTTAAATCAGTGGCTAATTTTTATCAAAACGATGCGGCAGGCAGACTTACCGAACAGTCTGATTAAATCACCATCTTGTCGATTATAGCCATAACCTCCCAATGTTTCTCTCGCTCTGTATAATAACAATAAATAACTTTTCCTCTGCAGTGGTATGTTACAATACGTAGTAGAAAATCGATGATGATGAAATAGTCCCCTTGTGAGATGTTTGTTTGATGTGTGATGCTAGACAAGGGGATTAAAATATAATTTACTGCTTCTTGCGCATCTTTCAGTACCCTCAACTAGTATGCACAGTAATAGCGTCTCTCCTGGGTACAATCTTGGTCAAATTGAACATTGGACTGTTGGCCTACTTCCGTTTCCAATGTCGAAATTTGTTAGCTTGAGGAGCTACGTGTCTGCCCGAGGCTTGGCTCAAAGCTTCGTCCGTATCTCATGGTTTTAAATGACAGCTCTTTCCTTATTTTCCTCCTCTTCCCATCAGCTGCAGCGTTTGGTGTGTTCACGCTTCTACTTTTTTTGCAACGGATCTTTCTTCAACATGCGATCTCTTGCAAGCTGGAACCGAAGATAATAGGATGAATACTTCCTTTGAGTTCTCTCTGGCGCTTACGATAACTTCTGTGGACACAGTCGTAATTTGCGAATTTTGCGTCCTCCATGCGCAAAATTTAAAAAAAATGGCTGTGCCGAAAATTTTCAGATTGTATATGATTGTTTTCAGATTCTCTTATCCACAAAATGCATATCACAACGCTCACACTGGGGCTTAAACATTCAGGAATAAAAATCGGAACCGACGTCTAATAGGATCAAGTTTGCTCCAATTTGCTCTAGGAAGAACCAAACAGAGTCTGTCTTGCCGACCTAGGGGAAGGCTGACGACTTGCAGACATGGCCAGGAGACAATACCACTCAGTAGAAGCACAAATTCGAAAGCTTAAGCATCCACACAACCAAAACGAGTAGTTAAGCAAGCATTCGAGGTGTTATAGCTGACCTCCTTTAATATCAGAACTCCCAGATACTTGGCACATTTGGAGCTGGAAGTGTTGGTTTACGCTATCTGCAGCTGACGCCTATTTTGAACATATTGCAGCGCTGGGGGACTGAGTATGTCAGCTGGTTACCTCCGGATTGTAATCCTTTAAGCAGTCACCTCAGTAAATTTGAGCAAGTTGGGGGGTCAACAATATCCAATCAATTAATAATGCAAGCCCGAGGTGATCAGCCTAAGCAATGCCCCTCTTTAATATCCTACAGACAGAGTAATGAGACATTTGCGCCCCCTCCAGGCTCCCCACACCCCACCAACGAGATTAGTCAAGTTAGTCGTCAGATGTGTGGTTAGTTGGTTAGTCGCGTTGTTTTGGCGCTGGAAGTCCAGGGGTTCGCCAATAGGTGCTACTTGAACCCACCTTGCTGTACACAAAGCCAGCCTAGAAAGTAGAGAAATCGCACTGCCTGACTTGGCCAACCCCTGTCCGTAGTGTCTGCCAGGCAACACAAGCAGCAGTTGCAGCTACAGCGCTGCTTCACCACCAAACACTCGCACACTTACACGCACGTCCACTAGGCAAGGGCAAACGTTAGGGTGAGGAGGCATTGATCCATTTGCCAAGCCAAGAGCAAGCCTGCTTTTGGAAGGGCTGGCAGTCGATTAGGCCTTGCATCAGTGCGTGTGTTTGTGTGCTCCTTTTTGAGTAGAGTGGATAGGCGAGGGGTGTAAACAGCTAATTGGGTGCCGTGCTAGCGCGTGTATGTGCGTGCGTGAGCGAGGTAGCGGGGAGACCAGGGGTTGGAAAGAGCAGTGGAGAGCCTTACCACCCAAAAAATAGAGATCCTCTCCGCACATTTCACTTTTGCATGGCTGGCGAAATCAACTGAAGCTTGACTTAAGCAGTCCCAACAAAGTGAGGCTGATCCGCCCATCACATCAAGAGTTCTTCAAAACATTTAATAACCCATTCATGTCTCAATCGTTGTTCAGTGGTGCTATTGATAAGAAATCAGTAGTTTTGTGCCGTGATTATGCCCGTACATGCACTGCCACCTGCTAGGCTTTGCTTTCATGACTAATAATCGCCTAGAGGATGCATTTTCTCACAAACATAATAATCCGTCGAACCGGGTTTGGCACATCCAAATTATTCCTTTTGTTGCGATGCCTAGGCAGAGCTGCTTCCAGTTATTCTTTTTCTGAGGTTACATATCCCCGAATTAGCGGCTCTCAAACGTCGTATAGGGTCTATGTTTTGATGGACACTTGATGAGGTAGGGCCGATTAGCCTCACTTTATTGGGGGTTTTTAAGTCAAGATTTGGTTGATTCCGCCAGCCATGCAAAAGTGGGGATGTGCAGAGGGGATCTTTATTTCTTGGGTGGTCAAAGCCCTCCATTGCTCTTTCCAACTCCCTGCTCTCCCCGCTACCTCACGCACGCACGCACACACACGCGCTAGCACGGCACCCAATTAGCTGTTTACACCCCTCGCCTATCCACTCTACTCAGACCGGAGCACACACACACGCACGCACCGATGCAAAGCCCAATTGACTGCCAGTCCGGCCAAAAGCAGGCTTGTGCTAAGCTCCTGTAAGTGGATCAATGCCTCCTTACCCTAACATTCGCCCTTGCCTAGGGGGCGTGCCTGTACGTGCGTGCGTGTTAGTGTGCGTGGTTTTGGTGGTAAAGCAGCGCTGCAGCTGCAACTGCTGCTTGTGCTGCCTGGCAGACACTACGGACAGGGGTTGGCCAAATCAGGCAGTGTGATTTCCCAACTTTCTGGGCTAGCCCTATGTGTGCAACAAGGTCGGTTAAAGTAGCTCCGATTGGCGAACTCTCGGGCTTCCAGCGACCATGACTTCGCGACCAATCAACTAACCACCCATCTGACGACTGGCTTAACCAATCTCGTTTAAAGGGTGTGGGGAGCCTTGAAGCGACGCAAATGTCTTATTAATCTGCCTCTAAGCTATTAAAGAGGGCCATTGCCTATGCTGACCATTTCGAGCTTGTATATTTAATTGCATATTGTTGGCCCTCCAACCCGCTCAAATTTACTAGCGCTGCAGCTGCAACTGCTGCTTGTGCTGCCTGGCAGACACTACGGACAGGGGTTGGCCAAATCAGGCAGTGTGATTTCCCAACTTTCTGGGCTAGCCCTATGTGTGCAACAAGGTCGGTTAAAGTAGCTCCGATTGGCGAACTCTCGGGCTTCCAGCGACCATGACTTCGCGACCAATCAACTAACCACCCATCTGACGACTGGCTTAACCAATCTCGTTTAAAGGGTGTGGGGAGCCTTGAAGCGACGCAAATGTCTTATTAATCTGCCTCTAAGCTATTAAAGAGGGCCATTGCCTATGCTGACCATTTCGAGCTTGTATATTTAATTGCATATTGTTGGCCCTCCAACCCGCTCAAATTTACTAAGGTAACTGCCTATAGGATGTACAGTCCGAGGGTAGACAGCAGACGCACTCAGTCCCCCAGCGCTGTGGTATGCTTAAAAAGGCGCCAGTTATTGGATGGTGTGCACCAACGCTTCCAGCACCAAAAGTGCCAAGTATCTAGGAGCTCCGACATTAACGGAAGTCAGCTATAACACCTGAAATGCTTGTTTAACTACTCGTTTTGGTTGCGTGGATGCTTAGGCTCCCGCATTTATGCTTCCACTAAGTGGTATGGTCTCATGGCCATGTCTGCAGGTCATCAGTATTCCCCTAGGTTGACAAGACGTACTCTGTCTGGATATTCTCAAAGCAAAATGGGGGCGATCTCGATCCTATTGGATATCGGTTCCGATTTCCATTTCTGAATACTTAGACCTCAATTTGAGCGTTATGGTGCACAATTTGTGGATAAGAGGATCTGTGAAGTACCATAAACGACCCGGAGAAAATTCGTTACGTAGCCATTTTTCCTCAAGTTTTGCGCACAGAGGACTCGAAATCCGCAAATTACGACTGCCTTCGCAGGAGTTATTATAGCCAATAGGGAGAGTTCAAATGAAGAATTCATCTTATTATCTTCGGTTCCACCTTCCAAGTGATCGCATGCTGCAGAAAGTTTCTCTGCAAACAAAGCAGATGAGTGAACGCACCAAACACTACATCTGATGGAAGGAGGTATAAAATAAGGAAATAACTATCGCTCAAACCCATGAGAAAGAGACAAAGCTTTAAGCCAAGCCTCGGGTGGGTGGATGCACTCAGATCCAAGGAAGACACATAGCTTCCCAAGCTGACGAACTTCGACATTAGAGATGGAAGTAGGCCAACAGTCTAATGTTCAATTTCACCAAAATGGTTCCCAGAAGAGATGCTGTTACAGTGCATCCTCGTTGAGGTAATTACATCTGTGTTAAAAGCAGGTAACAATATTTTAATCCTCTTGTCCAGCGTCAAGCATTAAGCAAACATCTCACATGGGGGACTATTTCTTCAACCTCGATTTTCTACCCGTAAACAAACGCTATGTGCGGTCAAGTGCAAAAGTCGCGACAGGAGAACAGCCGCAAAAAGAAATTATGTTAACAAAAGATGAATAGAAGGAAACTTTTCCAAAAGTAAGACCAGCACTGGCTTCTTCCTTCGACCTGGCCGTGTATATCCCAACATAGAGTCCTCAACACTAAGAGATATATCGGTTAAACTATACAACTTGAATGCAAAGTTAGGCCAGCTTTAAAAGCAAGCCTTTTTTGTTCAGGGTCTGTGTCGTACCAATCTTTCGTATGAAGGATGGTTTTGTGCATGCGCTGAAAAGAAAGGCTACTTTATGCACTGAAATTGCATATCACGTGTAAAACCTCATTCTGCAGAGTCGAGGATCACCGCGATGTGGATTTGCAGTGTTATTCGGCATTTGATGACACTCACTGAGAGGTTAGCATCCGCTTGATGACTTGTCGGTGCAAAAATACGTGATTTATTGCCAAAAGGTACTTAAAGTAGATATTGGCGGGTGCAGATTTGATGCCTTCGCTGCCCTAACACATGACTGCTATTACCTAGCACATAGATTTGGAGTATACTGCTAACATCTGCGAAATTCGGGCACATAAATTAGCTGCTAATGGTCCAACCATGACAGCAGGTAACTCATCTTTTAATTCGTCCAGAGCTTTAGTGAGTAGAAGCAGGATAACCCCTAGTATTGAGGCGAAGTCCGTCCAAATCAGCGACAGGCAACGCATTCAAGACATCCTTGTACAGCAATAAAGTAGTGGGCTCCTAACCTTCGCTAACAACAAAAGTCCACTACTTAGTTCCGAAGTCGAAGATTCAAGCATTAGAAGCCGAGAAAGGAGGCTTGCCATTTCAGCAGAATCAAGACAATCGACTTGTGCATAGCAGATGAGTCACCAGTGGTCATGGAGTCAAATGATGGGGCAATACAGCGATCAGGACAGATGAAGGCGGAGTGTAGTGTGGGCAGGCAACATTACTCAAAAACTTCGATTTGCAATGCAAAATACGCCCAGAGTTAACATTCAAAGGGCAAAAAGAAAATCTGATCCTCACACCTATTGGGAAAGCAAGGCACGATAAAACATTTCCCCGTTTCCCGATATGGATAAGAAGCCCCACCTAAGCACTGCTAGCTACAAAAGTGAGAATATAGCCATAACCACCGCAACAAAGCATAGACGTGGCGGTCAATTAGGTGGCAGGCTTAGCATCCCTAAGAGCCAGAAATTTCAGCAGAACTAGGATGAGATTTCGAACTCAGCACTAATGATGACGTAAGTAAATGACGTGGCGAAATCGCTACGACGCCCATCCCCCGCTAGGCTAAAGCCGACTTCTAGATATTTCTTAGGAACACGAAGAAAAAGGCGAGAAGGCACAAAAGGTAATGAAAAATACAAAAATAAGTGAAGCATCTGTTGCTCGGATTTACTCCCAATTTTTAAGAAATTTACAAGTTGGAACTATCGGGCTCCATGCTTTCCCACATCTACGGCTCTCTGCTCGTCTCTCTCGGTTTCGTTATACTGATCTAGCTCCCATCGATGCCCAACCATAATTCCCTGCCTATTGGCTTTACCTTTATCTCTTACCTAGTCAAAGGATCACAATGCCGATTCAAATATTGCAGATTAGGACTCAATCCTTCCCATCAAATGGGTCTAAGACACCCCGTTTTCGCATCGTTGATGATCCTTCCATGCTATTGATGTCAATTAAAAGAACAGCATTGACAAACGGGACCTGGTTTTTGGCAATTCCCCGCCAAAGAAAATAGAAATTTGAACGTAAAATAACAACTACAGAATCGCTGTTTGTGCACTCGAAGCATCAATCATGACACCACGGTCAGTCCATTCTTCAAATAATGACATCACCTGCATTTAGTTGTTTTGCCGTCTAACTTACTGCTCAGAAACGTATACATGCAAAAGTCCCGCATCAGCGTTACGGTTTTACCCGTAAAAATTCTTTTAGCACTTCGCGATTTGATACAATTCCAGTTATCATAAGCTGCTAGACAACATATTAAACCTGTGCAACGTAGTTTACATAGAGTCATGAATAGCGTTAACTTCCATCCCTTAGCAAAGACAACTCCGATCAAAAAGACCACCAGAATCAGGAAAAAGTATTCATATAAATAAATCGACAACCCTAGCATCCAGATGTGCCAGCCCAAATGCGAACATGGGACGCGGACAGGCCTATTGAGCCCCCAAATTGTAAAGGCACGTGCGTTCTGCCACAAGAATCGCTAGAATTGCTACGATGAATGCTGTTGCTAGAGAAAGCGCCTTCGACGAAAAGCACCAGGAACTCCAGATAGAGTACCTCAGCCCTTACGAAGTTCTCTAAAGCCAGAAAATATTTAGTGATTGGCTGATAAGAAAACGACGCTGACACCAATTCTCGCTGAAGTGCGTTTGGCATAGGATAATTCAAAGCCACCAGATCCACTCATTACGGATTGTCTTAGTTTTGTGGTTTTCGAAACTTTTTGAAAATCTATGCATGTTTAAGAACATCAAACTGTAGAAAAAGCATGCGCTTGGACCTAAACCTGTTTGAAAGTGCCACACAAACTTAAAAATTGTGCACACACCTTTGGTCCTAACTGTTTTAATTATATCACACGAGGAGCCGGAACAGTAGGGTGGCTAATTACACGACGAAGAAATAAACTTACAGACGAAAACTGCTCTGATTTTGGAGGATTCTTTCCTTTGCTAACTTTCCTTTCTTCCAACCCTGCTATTAGAAGGCTGGGTGCTACAAGACATATTTATTATGATACGAGCAGGGAAGCATGAGAAAGAAGTATTTACGGCAGAGGAGCCTAAAGCTCATGAGAGGAACCTCAAGCGTCCGCAATCAGGTAGAATTTGTCCTCCAACCTCTGGCTTACAAAGGGCATCCAAGCAGCATATTTATTACGCTTATTTTAAAAGTCGTTAGCTTTAAAGGAAAGTCATTTTAATAGCAAACATAACAACAACGAGAGCTCAGATTATGGAAACACTTGTATCGGCACCCCTTTAAGAGTTTGTTCAGCACACAGCTTGTCTTATGCAATCACTTACGTCTTGATGGTTACATGGCATGCGAATAAGGTATGTTTGCCAGAGTATTAGCCTTTGATCTTGCTTAACATCTCAACGCTGACCAGTCTCTTCAAATACGCAATAGGTCTGCGTGTGGCATAGGAGATGGCCATCTTAGCATATGAATTCATCAGTACCTCATGGCGATGTCTAGTAGTGTTCTGACAAAAAAGCGGCAAATGGCTTAAGCATTGGAAAACTCCAACATTCGTATGCCCGCTGAACGCATCGAAATTAATGAACTTAGTGTGAGCGGAAAGGTAGGTATTGAAGCAGAGAGTAATAAAAATGGAGGACTGACCACCCTTTCGGTAGTGCAGAATTCAAGAGTTGATTCTGCTAGCCACCAACTGCCCTTCGAAAAGCCAATGCCATATCCCATCAATGCGCATAGGTCTTACACCATCTTCAACTTACACCCATTGTCCCTTCATATCTAGTACACAAAAGCTGCGACATTACTTCTCAGAGAACATGAAAAGAGGAGTCACAAGAGCTCAGCTGTTGATACAGAAAACGGGGCAATTTTTGTGCATCTTCCTCAACGTCAACGATGGGGGTTAGATGCAACCTTCGTCTTTTCGAGTTCTGCTCGTCGAAATGATTCCTTCATTATTCTTCCCCCCGAATTCACAACCAGGTATTTAGGTCCAAAGCAAATCCGCACTTCACTTAAATGAGGTTTTGTACTTTTCCAATTACCTGAGTGATTCTTTCGAAGTACCTGTTGATGAGAATGAAACAGCACTTAAATTTTACTCCGGGTCTGATGGCCCTACAACGAGGTAAGCAGTCCACATTTCATCTTTACCTACGAAGAATGCAAATGAAGGCGTGAGTAAGCGCAGCAAGGAACATTAGGCCGGAAATGGATGCTGAAAAAGGAGCCCAATCGTAAGTACTAGCACGGAACTCACCGAGGCAGGTCAAATCATTCATGGCATCCGCATCACTTCATTTCTAACCACTTAAGTCCCTACTCAACGCTTTCAGAAAATTTTTGGCTGATTTTCATCACCTCAGTACCATTAAAACAGCGTTAATCTTTGATTCCAAAATAGGAAACTCAGACCTGCAACCTCAGAGGCAGCTAGTTGTGGGCAATTGCTTTCAAAAACAGAATGAGCGCAACACCCGATAGCTTCAGGCTAAAACATCCTCATAAATAATTTGGACAGCAACCTTATCAACAGCCGAGCACCAACCCCATTGCCTGAATCACTATTAGTGTCCTTGCCTGTAGCATACAGCACTTCACCCACTCAATGGAAATTAACTGGGCAAAGCAACGTTTCAAGACCCTTCACGCACTACCCGAGATCAAAGTCAATTATTTTGAAGGAGCCATTTTGGCTTGTACGCGTCAATTTTAGGGAAGACGGCGTTTGTCTCCGAAAAAACCTCTTGCTGACCTTCTCTATTGTGTGCATCGCCACTAAAGGTAATGTGAAAACGTTTAAAATCACGGCAAGATGCTATCTGGAGGTCGACAGGTCTGATGGTCTAGGCATGCGAACGCAGGCCAGGCAAATGATTTCTCCCATTCCACAAACCCACAGTTGGACTTGCTGTCAAGCAATTTACAGTCGGTGTGAAGAGCCCTCAAAGGAGGCACAAAACATCGCTTTTCTTGCGACTTGAACAATGTCAGTGGGGTGTCGCCTGAGAACAAAGCGCCAATGACGAATAACGAATGCACAATCTAAACGTCAGGTACTGACAAAGCCCCTTTAATGGTAAACATGCTTATCCTCATCAGTGGATCATACAAGTGGAAATAGCCTTACAGAGTAGAGGTAGAAAGACGATCCATCTGCGGTCTTCGGGTGTGTGAAGGAACGTAAACTATCAATGTTCCATAATTCTGATCAGGTGTGCTGAAATCAAATGCCTGTTTTGTGGTAAACTTCACCACATTTAGAAATGTAGTTGCTCCGAAATAAAGCAGAAAACTAGGACACTTGTTTTCCTACTGGCTAAAACAAAGCTGACTTTTCCCGAGTTGGACATAAATCCCGATTCCCAAAATAAGCCCTAACAACAACGTAGACCAATTGCCATTTTCCTATCCTCTAATACTTCCCTCATCTTAACAACTCCTAGCCAATGTGTTTAAATGAATTTCCTAGGGTCTGATTATTGCCACTTAAATCAATGAACGTAAAAATTTGTCAGCGGCGTACTGGGAGTATAACTAACACCAACCGCTGTATTTTATAATTTTTACTGCAACTTCTGATATGACTGCAGACAGCTCAATTAATTGCTCCCGGAGATAAATCCATTTAGCTTAGCACCGGCATGGACTTATGAAATTTACTCAGGACTCACTAACACTGCATCGATGAGTCTCTCAGGGAGATTAAAGTGTTTTTTGGCGGCAAAAGCGCTCCTCCTATGCAAGCGGTTTCGATTGTTCAATGGAAGTCTTCTCGTTGATACTTGACAGCATTTTTCATTGATTAGGAAGACACTGGCACTGACTAGAGCTGTTTGCTGCTTTCGCTGTTGTGTAAGACATACTAGCAGCCATTGTGTTTACTGTTTGATAAGCCATCTTATTTAGGGTAAAAGTTTGTGCTATATTCGGTGGGATACTGGGAGTGCTCGCGCGAACTTGTTTCAGTCGCATGGTGGCACAGATGCACTGCCTAGTAGTGAAGGTAGAAGATGTCCCGGTTATAATGCATGTTGACATCGAGGTGGCACAGATGCACTGCCTAGTAGTGAAGGTAGAAGATGTCCCGGTTATAATGCATGTTGACATCGAGGTAAGTCAAAATTGGTTGCACACAAGGCTTTGTTCGCTGGGAGACATGCTCTGTACGACGCATGGCTGTCTGAGAGGTAGGACCAAGGTGGTATCTTCGCAGTTGGTCAATCCAATCGTAGTCGCTATTCAATGACAAAGCAAATTGAAGGGAATCTTACCGTAAACCCGAGTTCCACTGTTGACTATCTTTGAAGCAAACAACAATGCTGCATGAATGGTGCCGATCTGGTGGGAATCAACTCTAAAAATCGCGAAAGCAGGGAAGAAGGCATAGTGGTATGAAATGAAGCAATGTAGGTGCTGTGTAGGGCTTGATCAGCCTCGGCAGGTTCTGTGACTGCATTTAAGGTTGGGTCCAATTTTCAGCAACCGCATCCAGTCTGATACACTTTGATGTGCTCGATAACGCCTCCATTTGCTTTCTTCGTTAATAAAGATTCCATGGAAACTCGTCACCCCGTCGTGAGGCAGTCGAAGCCGAAGTGACATTTAGCGTAGTTCCATTTTCACCATCTGTGACTTCGTATGAACCACTCACTTGATTGGTGAAGTATATACTCATTCACATGAGATATGAACTCACTTTAGTCCAATTTTCTGGTTGTGACTGCGCTAGGAGGAATATTGCATGCACCGACTTGACTTCTTGAATGCGGGAAAGTGATATTGGGGCGCACAAACAAGGGCAATGGATTAAAAGGAAGAACTCGGTAAAATACTGAACAATACAAGTGATATGACGTGGAAGATGATCTGGAGCTTACTTCCGAGAAGATTTTGTAGTCTGTTACAGCCTACGCACATTCCCTCTTCCGCAAATATTCATTAATTTTAACCTTTCCTCTCTGTTAAGAAAGTAGGGTTGCGCTATCTGATTCGTATTAGCCATGATCTTCGAGTAATTAGTGAGGATTCTATTGCTACTATACGAAAGAGTAGGGTAGAATGGTGTGAGGCATGCTGATTCTCAGGGCGGCGTTTGCTCTTGTAATATCATACTGAACAAGATGATGGCAAAAAACGACTGAAAAGGATAAGGCGACGGCAATCCTGAATTTCGGCATACCATTCAATCAAAGTAGCTGATATAAAACTGGACTTGGTTGTAACAAACGAGACAATGGTGATCAAAGAGGAACCCACAATATTGACCAAGTGGAATTGGGCATGAAGAAGATAAGATGCTTTGGGATTTATTTTGCCGCAAGGAATACGGACGACATATGGGCTAACAGTCCATGGCCACAGCGGCGCCTGGTATGCAAACATTGCAGACATCTCTCAATGCCAAACAGCACTGGTATCCAGGCCCAGCTCCCGGTTTTTGAAATGAAGCACAGCGTTGAGTGGAGTTACTGGCATATTAAGCTTCATTTTGCTTGATCTAAGTGGTCACAACTGGGTGTCTGATTGTACAAGGTAACTAGCGAATCACGCTGGAATGCGCCAACATCAAACGCAGCCTCCCTGCTCTGCGTCCTCGCACTCCCTCACCGCTAGTGGCCTTGAACGTGCTCATTATATAGTCTCAGTTGGAGTACACTTCAACAAAATTCACGAAAAGATTGAAATTATTGCTTCAGCCTCATTATGAATTCATGCAGCGAATTCAGCTGCGCCACCACCCAACTGTCCTCCCTTTAACTCCACTCGTCATCTTTGGTTCTGCGGCTTCGTTAGTTGTCTTTTAATGACACGAAATGTACAGTTCTATTTTATTTTTGTTAACTAATTTAACAGGGCAAAACCCTACTTCTAAGGAGTTTGAATCGTCACCTTGGCTTTGGGCCTCTTAGGCAAGGAAAAGGGGCAGAAGGCAGAAAAGAGAAGTGCGATTTGTACTTTTCGCCAGATTTTATTGGGGATAGGGATTTGTGCCCGCCATAGGAAATGCCAGCCTTACATCAGAAAGTAGGCACGAAGTAAATGCCTGTTGAATGTGGCTGAATTCATCAGGAAACAGATAATCGAATTCATGGTAAACGATCCGAATTGTGGAAAGTGGATATTTCTCATTTTATTGTAAGTTAACTTGTCAATTTGAATTTCGTATTCCTTTACACACAAGTGAAGAATGCAAAGTGAACGTCTTCCAATCTTTATCCAGCGAGGCCATTTTTGCTTGCATGGCCCAATGATAAGGCACTGATTCGTACGTTTCGTGGCACGAACAAACAAACACTACAGCCGAGTTAGATGTATGAAGAGGTAAGGCAGCACCAAAGGGAATCAATGGAGCTGGAGGGAGGACAGCTAGGTGTTCGCATAGCTGAATTCACTGTATGAAGTCACGTCGTCGCTGGAGCGATATTTTTACTCCCCTCGTGAATTCTGTTGAAACGTTTGCCACTATTTACAACCCAAACGACATCAGCGAATTGCGAAACGGCCCCTGAGGGGCAGACGCTACTTGGATGCGTTTGTGAGCCAAATCTTCTAGTGATCAGAAATAGCAAATGTCTAGCGCATTGATACTACATCATATTCAAGCGCTCGCACAAAGTCACAAAGCCATTTCGCATAATGAGAGATTAGAAGACATGCAAGGGCTTACCAGAGCCTTCTTCATGGACCAAAGACCTGCCAATAAGCTGTCAGCCACCGCGATAAATCGCACTGAAAAATAATATTCATCAATACTATGGTTTCTCACAGCTCAGACCTAAGGGAGGCAGAACAGCACCAATATTTCAAACCCATGTCAGGTCGCTGTTAAAATGAGGCAGGAAGAAGAGGTGTTGTTAATGAGCTAGGCAAAGATAATGTGACTAGCAAGGATATTGGTGACGATAAGTGGTCGAGTAGGTAGGCAGGTCCGAAACGTATGAATTAAGAGGCCTGCCCTTCTTTGTCTATTAAGCTGCTCTTGTTTCTACTAACGGGATGACCTACTAAACAAGTCAAGCCAACAAACTGACTCAAAAGTAGCATGTTTTCGTACACTGAAATGGGGTGGGGACAAACTTGCACGCTTGTCTATGTCTTCGAGGCCGTCAACCAATTATTAATCATCAGATCTCCCCACTGACACAACCAAAGTGGGGACGAGGAGCGACGCACACTTGTTTATGTCTTCTTGACCTGTGAGCCATCTACTGGCCGCACAGAAAATTAGGTAACCGTGCCAAGTTAACTTGCTCTTACGGCATAGATGGTGGCCAAGACCACCATAGAACCATTGCAATGCAACAATAGTGGAGGAAAATACGTCTAATTTACTTGTTTGTCATCTTCAAAGCGATCGTCACATCCCTACATCCTCAGGGTATACTTCTTTCATGGATCTAATCACGGCAAGCATCTCAAGAGGGATGGTTTGTAACATAGACTTGGGCAGTTCGATAGTTTAGACAGCGAGAACTATGCAGCCAGGTCCGCGCAATGTGGTCCCAACGGCACAAGGACATGTCATTAAGCACAAAAGCTGACTTGATTTCTTGAACTTTCCACCAGCATTGAGTGGATCCTTTTCCACAAGCTGCAGCGGCAGTGGGAGCAGTGAGATAAACGCTCGTTTAAAATCTTCAAAAAACAAATAAGCCACTTGGAAGATGAGAAATGGAGGCATTGATCTAACGAAGATACGATTGCTAAGCCATGCTAATGGGATTTGCACCATTCGCTTCCTATCCGGTTGACAGCATGCTACAATAGGAGACACACTTCATCGAAGCAGAAAGACGGATAGCAGGCAAAATAAACCTAACTAAGTGCTTCTCCGATGCAGTCGCATTTATAATTGGACTTGCTTACAACTTCTCAGGTCTTTCTATCCATGCATCCACACTCTCCATTTGCGCTGAGGAACCATCATTCGCATGCATATTGGAATGTTTTCAATTAAAATTTACGATTTTGCTTGAACAAACGTTAAAAGAGCATATTTCACCTCCTCCGCTATCTGCTTCGTCTCTGTGTAAACTTTCTTTAGAAAAGGTGCTTTCGTCTGCAATGACCACGAAGGTGTTAGCTTATATGTTCACACAGGATCTTTTGGGACTGAGAATGCTTTGAAGAGCATCCAAAGTGGACTAATGCAAGTGAGGTTTCGCTGTACACATAGAAGTGGCTTTAGACCCATTAAATGGCTCATAGCGGCACTCCTATGCCTAAGTGCATTGAAGACAGTTTTCATAAGAAATTTTATGCGCAATTTAACACATATTATCTCCTAGTACGTGCGCTTTGCTGCAGCAGGTCACAACGCCAACTACATTACCAATACCTGGTACCGTCTTATTTGAAAATAGCAAAGTGCGCAGCTTGGCTCAGACCAAGCGGTAGTGCTTTCACTGTTGGTAGATTAGGTTTCATGGCAATTTTGTGTTCGAAATTCTTTGAGGCCAGGTGTTTATTTGTACCCCTCAACCCAGTTCTTGGTCGAAAAGCAGTTTGTTTCAGTAAATTCTAAGCACCATAGTGCTAAGAGGTGAAGATCAAACGAAACCTCTAAATAAATTTTCACCTTGCTGTGCTAAGTAGAGTTATTTGAAAGGGCTTTGAAGGTCTCTCCTAACTTACTTCAGTGTTTATAAGCACAAATGATAGGGATTCTTGATCTTTCTCTTACATACGATCACATACATCTCCGAGTTCTTAATGTTCATTCCAATCACAGACTGGTGCGATCTCCGATAGGAGAAATTAAACTAATCAAATTCTTAACACACCCACCTCTTCTTCACTTAGCTATTTTATTATACACGTAGGCACTTGCTCCTAAAGGAACATTCAATAAAATTCAGCTTCTAGTTGTGTAAGAGCCTTGCATTAGTTCACCACTCCTCAGTTTTGGCCAAGCCTTTAAATGTAGCCCAATCAGTAATTTCGAATGTTAGAGCAAATAAATTTTTGTTAGTTAGAGGCTAGGCAGAGCTGCCAGGACCTTAGTGTTGCATGGAAAATGTGGATTCTGATCCACTCGAAGCAAGAAAATAAGTCGAGGATATTAGCCACACGGAGCCTACCCACTAGCTTCAATGCACAATCCAGGGTGATGCTCACCTGTAACACCCACCTATGCACAATAAAAAATGGATTGTTACAACAGATTGTGTTAGGCAATAATTATCAACCTATTTGATAATCATTACGCTCTGTAGGCAAATGTATGCGCTTTAGTTTAACCGCCGAGATTTAAGCTGGCAGTTAACAATCAGCAGCGCAACACTGACTTTCAAACAAAACGTCTTACCCCTGAAAGGTAAGCTGTCAGCCACCGCGATAAATCGCACTGAAAAATAATATTCATCAATACTATGGTTTCTCACAGCTCAGACCTAAGGGAGGCAGAACAGCACCAATATTTCAAACCCATGTCAGGTCGCTGTTAAAATGAGGCGGGAAGAAGAGGTGTTGTTAATGAGCTAGGCAAAGATAATGTGACTAGCAAGGATATTGGTGACGATAAGTGGTCGAGTAGGTAGGCAGGTCCGAAACGTATGAATTAAGAGGCCTGCCCTTCTTTGTCTATTAAGCTGCTCTTGTTTCTACTAACGGGATGACCTACTAAACAAGTCAAGCCAACAAACTGACTCAAAAGTAGCAAGTTTTCGTACACTGAAATGGGGTGGGGACAAACCCGTTGGCTACTAAACAGAGCTTAAATTAATTTAGAGGTCAAATGATATAAGACAAATCAGTGACAAGTTCAAGATCCATTTAAGAGTTCAACCGGCATGATGCTATAACCCGGAAAGGGTATCGGGTCATCTTGGTCAACCCTCAGCGTCAGTCATCGCAAACAAATCCGCGGCAAACGATAGTGCCCACGAGCCAAAGGTGCCGGCCGCCAAATTCCTTTAAAATTAATAGATTGCTGAAAGGTAAAGTCATTTAGCCTTCTTGACAGTTCTATTCCACATGGAATTTGCTCCAAATTGGAAATGATGACTTAGAGGCATGAACATTCGCAAAGCAGCGATGCGCATCCACAGCCATATGCAAGAATAGAACCTATTCCGTGTTAAGGAATTCGGTTAGGGCTAGATTGATAATTGGATTACAAAACAATCGCCTATTTCTTTGCTCTGATTCGCAGGTAAAACAAGGTGATCAAAAATCCTGCTGCCTAAAAACAAATGTCATACACTTCTAATCCTGCACAGAAGGCCAGTTCTCACCATCTTAGAAAAACTTGTCTGTTGAGGTTCACCTGATCGACTGCGGTGGAAATCACCTGTGATCACCAAGTCACTAGTTGAAAACAAGTTGATGCAAGCATCATCCCTCACAACCCACTCCTATGCCAGCTGTCAATGCATGTCACGCTTAACTATGAGTCGACAAAGTTATTTCTACTAGCACCACCCTGATCCGACTTTTCGCATAGGGCTTTGAGAAAACTGAATGCACTGTTTATGACGAAGTGCGATTCTACAGCTGCAAGTAAATGTGGCCACTCCTTAAACCTCATTTAAATGGAAGTCCCAAGGTTGAAAGACTCTCGAGCCTCAATAGCGAGGACGAATGGTGTTCTCCCACCCATTTATGCACCACGCACACCACGAGGATTCTAAGGCGTCTTCAGAAATTGTAATATGGACCTGGAAGTAAGTCGGAGCTCTCTAACTTCCTGCAAATGCTATTTTTGTCTCAACCGCAAATTCAAGGCTTGTTGTCTTATGCTTTTCGTAAATTATCAGGTAGGATGCATTGTATGGTTCACTCATATTACGGTTGAAATAGATCAGCTCGCCTGGTAAATAGTAAGTGCAGTTTTAAGGCGAAATCGCACAGTAAGGTGATCACAGGTAACCATCCAGATTTTTATGAACGATTGTGCAAATGCCTAAGTGTGCTCGATGTTTGCACAGCAATTCCAAGCCGGGCGTAGATTCTCTTCCTACAACCACCGTATTCACGCGCCAATTAGTGGAAGTGGATCGCCAGACGTGTCTGCGCAATTCTGCACTCAACCGCATCGATTCCGCGCACTACAAACATTTACGAAGCAGTTGAGCAGCACTTTAGTCAGATGCTGTTTGGTTTTAGTTTGCATTAAAGGGACACCAGCTTAGTATTTCTTTTCATCTTGGCAAAGAGGATGACCGTTTTCTACCCATGCGTCCATCGCAAGCGGAAGGTAATATGTCTCTAAACGTTGTGATTGCACTTATCCCACATCGCTATACGTTCAGCTAGTAGATTTCCTCCCTCCTGCACTTTATATTACTACCTTTTAGGGTGTCCTGAATTTCGACTTGTTGGCAGCGAATCGAAAAGGATTCTGAGAATGTTAAAAGTACAATTTGCTGCATACGATCGCTTTCTCTATGCACTTAAATCTTCAATATTTTCAAAACATGGGTGGAATGTTCGTATTGAACTGCGAACCGCATTGAGAACCATGTCGTCCAGATACACATTTGAGGTTGCAGTTGTAAATGATGTGAGGATAAGTAATGAGAGTGGGATGGATCTCTTCATGGACTATACGGAGAAACTTGGCTCTATCAAAGGTCCAGAAATGTAAGAGTCCCATTATAAAGCCTGGGGACATATTCGAATGGGTGTGCTAGGGTGTAATTTGGAGGTGGGTGCAAGTATCTGCAAGTCAATTAGCTGCGATACCCTGTGAAATGCACGGCTATGTGAACTGGCTAGCTTATTTTTTCATAAATATGTAAGATAAATACAGGCACCTTCCATCTCAAAACGTTGTTTTGTCTGCATTGCGGTCAGGAATCTGGTTTCTACATCCTAGAATAGGACTGTAACAGGAATTGCCGTCTAACTAATGTTTCAATAATGGAATCAAGTAAGAGTGTTTAGTCGTTTTACAACGTAGTATGATTGGATCACTGCTAATAAGATGGTTCGGGTATGCTTGATTTAGTATGTGACCTATCCCACTCCTGATTTTACTTGCATCCAATTCTCTGTTGATCTGACCTTCATCCTGTTGTCAACTGCATCTGCCTTACCTACTACCGCTTTAGAAGTAAAATTATATATGCACATGGATTTATGCACGAGCTAGCAAATATTTACCCCTTGCAACACAAAATTGGATTAATATTTATCAATCAGATGTCTATCATGCTGATCAAAAGCTGCATTTGATTTCCATTGCCCGCCTTTTATCTCCCTCTGAGTCGAAATATCGCCTAAATCCTACGCAGGAATAAGCAACGCTGCCACGTTTCGCCAGCTCTTCTGTCTTGCGACCGAACGCAACCGATCTCATTCTATCCTACTTACACCAGGGAACACATTGAGATCTATGCCCTGAAATGGCAAGATGAATAATTGTTGTCATTTGGTCCACCAGTAATTAAATGGTCTGCAAAATTTCCGCTTCCATTAAAAACCGGTTTTTATTAAAAGCCTTTACAAGCGATAAAGTCTGCTGCTGGGCGAAAAGACATGGCCGGGTTGACTCGAAATCTCAGCTTTCAGGCGCCTCATTAAGTGTCTAACGTAATTTGCTTGGTTTTGGAAAGCTGTTATCATTTGCCACAATTGCGCAATGGCCGCCATTTGGGTTGGTTTTTATTGTATTATACTAGTTCATTTGCAATGCCCCTTTTATCGTCCATTTACAACCCACTGTGACGGACCCTCCCCTTCGTTGGCCTTGCTAAGCATATGCTCGATGGAATGCGCTTTTAATAACCGCCAAACACATTGAATATGAGGCAGCACATGTAAAACAACGCCAATGAATAGCCTGTTTTAATGCCACAGGTATTCCGCAAAGTCAATCATGGGTCGGGCAATTCAAATGAGGGCTTAAGCACCGTCAAAGTCCTACTGCCAAATGCATGGCAGCGGCTGTAGTACATCTACAGCAGAATTACACATTTACTAGCATCCATTTACAACCCACTGTGACGGACCCTCCCCTTCGTTGGCCTTGCTAAGCATATGCTCGATGGAATGCGCTTTTAATAACCGCCAAACACATTGAATATGAGGCAGCACATGTAAAACAACGCCAATGAATAGCCTGTTTTAATGCCACAGGTATTCCGCAAAGTCAATCATGGGTCGGGCAATTCAAATGAGGGCTTAAGCACCGTCAAAGTCCTACTGCCAAATGCATGGCAGCGGCTGTAGTACATCTACAGCAGAATTACACATTTACTAGCGATTACGCATTGGGGTGGAGTTCCAGCAAATGCAGATTATATCAAAATGCCGAAGGAGTTTGCATTCAGCATAAAATCTGCATGGGCAATGTAACCGAGTTTGGGAGGCGGAGGAACCCTAACAGTCATATCATCAAGCCCGACGATGGATGTTTGGCCGCCGGTGAAGATGTCAACGGGCCTGTAGAACTGCTGCACGTCCTTCAAAAATGCACCCTGAGTTACTAAACGTGTCATCTGGACAAGATTAGTGAAAGTGGCAAGTTTAATTAGACCAAGACTGATCCAGACCCTACATTGCACGCAACAAATATCTATTAGCTTGTTAGTTGCCCTTCAATGCTCCCAACACAAAGCGACTTTGGGATAACCGCAGCTAAAAACCATGCTGATGGCACACAGTAGCTTAGGGGATGACTGGTCGCTAAATGAGGATACTGTGCACTAATTAGTTTATAACAAAATTGCCTTCCAACTTCGAGACAACGTAATTTTAAACATTGGCTGCAAAAGAAGGATTTGAACGAGCAAGTTATTCGGCCGATATAAGTTCTATCCATAAAAAATTCACAAAAACCACTGGACAGCTTCAGGCTATCCAAAAAATTGTTCCGCAATCGAGGATTCAATTCGTGTAGTTAAATTGAGAGGTTCCGCCCATACCTCTGTGCAATGTGTTCCCAAAGAATAATTCTTACTAAAGGAAAATGACTTACCTTGCTAGTGTATGCATCCACGCACCAGACCTCATCAACAGGTTACGCACAAGTGCTATGAGTGATAGCATTCTTCATCCCTATTGCCATCGCCGCCCACCCCTGCTTATCAGGAGCGGCACAAAGAACACAGGCTCGGTGGCTCGGTAATTCCAATGGCTTTGATAAAAATACTCGCGTGAATTAACTTTCATGTGGTTGGATAACAAACAGCCACACCACACAATTCCTCAAATGTTCGGAAGTGACGAGGTCAAGACACCTTTTGATCGCATGGCTTGCAGTGGAATAACATTTGCAAAATTTAACAAATTCAGTGCTTCAATGTCACACAGGCTTACTGACTTCTGTGCTAGAGAAACCATTAAATAAAAGTTTGCTGATCAAAATGGCTAACTTGATCTCCTCTAAAATCAAGCATTGTGCGTTTGCCGACCATAGAAAAGCATGAACAGATGTAATGCGGGTAGTGCAATGTCAGTCACATCGATCTCCAAGTTATAATAAGTTCTTAGACAAAAATGGAACGTTTGTGAGTTGGTACAGTTTTCAAAGCATGGCTTATACGCGATAATTAAGTTTAAAAATACAATAAATCCAATCCGCAGTCTTTAAATACGAATTCACTTTGCACATCGTCTACAGTTCAAAGCCAAGCATCCCGATGAAAACAAGCTTGAGCATTGCAGGCGGTGTTGATAGATTTTACATGTGAATGGAGAAGCTGCCCTGCACCTTACAGGTCAGGATAATAATACCTGATAGGCTAATATAAGTGTAGTCCACTGCTATAAATGCGTTTTGAGTTGTGGGCGCAAAGTATTAGTGGATTAAAAATGGCGCTTCACTTCTGTTTCGTCTTGTTTACCGTCTCTGCTTTGGTTAGAGGACTCACAGAAGATCGAGGTAAGATGCCATCTCGCGTTTAACGTTGATCAGCACACGCCAATAAGCAGTTATTTCGTTGGAGGATCTATCTATCTATTGTTTTAATGCTTTACTTGCTACCGTGTTTCGCGAAATTCCCTTCTCCGAATTTTAAAGAGTTGCAATAACCTGCACCTTTTTATATGGAGCGCACGAAAGTGGGTAAACGCAATGCAAATATAGAGCGTGCAGTAGATAATTACAATCGACAGACTCGATTGGGTTTTCGAACTACTTGCAATGTCAGGAGACCAAACCACCTTTTATCTTTTATTTTCCATTTTTGCACTTGATTTTGAATTTTAGTGCGATTAC